>JBBPND010000059.1:0-34451 GCA_038090655.1 Gastroboletus turbinatus
CCCCTCCCCCGCCCATCACCACCCACGTCAAAACACACCAGCCACCACACCTGTGGTATGCGCTCTCACCCGGTGACCCTCTGCCCTTGCTTTCACATGCACGCGAGCACGTGTACAGATGCAGTCTGCGAGTCTGCGTCCGCATGTGCGCTCGCTCACTCGCCCACCCATGCCTATATCGCCCACCCTCACTCATTGTACTGTCGTCCGAGTGCACAAGTGCACGTAAGCACACAGACACTTCCTCACCCACCCCAACGCACCGTCTCACCAAACCCGGCATGCCACTGTTCACCCCTCCGCTGTCTCACCCACCCTTGCCCACCGCGCTGTTGTACGAGCGCGCGAGCACACGCACACTCGTGGACCTTCGCTCATCCACCTTCTCCCATCCCGCTGCACCTTCTCGCCTACCCTTGCCCAGTGTGCTGTCATACGAGCGCGCGAGCACACGCGCACTTGCAGACCCTCCATCACGCAGCCTCTCCCATCCCGCTGCGCTGTCCCCCCTGACATGCGCACCACCCTCGCGCACCGCCCTCAGCCCTGTCATACAAGCACGCGAGGATGTGCACACACGCAGAGTTCTCCTCACCCCATGTGCGCTCTCGCCCACCCTGCCCCCGTTCATCACCACCCGCGTCAAAACATGTCGACCAGCCATCACAACCATGGTATATGCTCTCGCACTATCCACCCTCGCTTTCACGTGCACACGAGTGCGTGTACAGACGCAGACTGCGAGTCTGCATGATGTGCATGATGTGCTCGCTCGCCCGCCTTGCCCCGTTTGTCACCACCCGCGTCAAAATGCGTTGGCCAGCTACCACAGCCGAAGTGCGCACTCTCGCCCACCCTCCACCCTCGCTTTCACGTGCATGCGCGCTCGGTCGTGCGCCCCACCTCCACTCGTCACCACCTACGTCAAAACGCATCGGCCAGCCAACATGTCGTTGCGCGTCATACCGTACAGATGATCCAGAGAGGTTGAAACTCGTCGTAATACAAGGGTTCGTTGATCTATCCCCTCGTCATCGCTACTTGCATATCTCACCATTGACATTACAAATTTTTTTATACCTCACACGACCTCGATATCGCCCTCATGCAACACACCACCAGTGGCTCGCCACCACCCTCGTTGGCGAACACAACTTTTCGAAATCCCAAACTGGACCCAGTGAAACAAATGACTGACTTTCGTCATCGGAGCGAGTCTACCGGCCCCCTTGGTAGCAAAAGCCCAACACGACCTGTGCCTGTTCCTATAGCAGACAGGCTATTGTGCAAAGCCTTCGAGTATGCTGAACTGATCGAGCTGTTGATAGTACCTGGACGAACTGTACGGCCTGTGATCCTTGATGCTTGCAACTGTGTGCGGTCAAGGGAGGTCTTGGCTTTCTCCAACCGTGCATTCAAATTGCACAATGTTGTATCCTGCTTGGCCAGCTTTTGTCGTCGGGCAGCATCTATTAAATGACAGAACAAGTATCAGTGTTTAAGTATGATCTTAGACGACAAGGGCTTACCTTTTCGTTTGATTCCTCGACTAATATTTTCCATCCTATGTCCGCTCTTGAAGGATGGTCGGATTCCAGTCATCTCAAAAATCTGTGTCGAGAGTGGGTCATCAACACAGTACTCAGTTTCAGATCTGCCATGGTCCATACCTTAAGGGACCGTGATTTCATCGAATCAAATTGTAAGCCTTTTTTTACCCCGCATACAAGGCTACAATGAACCCCCTCCAGATTTACGTCGGAGTGTAAGGCCTCGACGATATTGCTTGTCGAGTCGCCGTTTTGCCACACCACCCTCGGAATGAAGCTTCTTTCCCAACACATGCCAGCTAGGGCAAATCGACTTCGTATTTTATCTTGGACCCAATCTTAGTCAACATGTTGTTAGTGCCAATGTTGTTGTTGTCAATCCAACACTGACCTGTTCCCGGTTTCCCTCCCTCCTGCTCTATCATCTCCAAAGTTCTTGTGGAGTCTGGATGCTCCATACAGACGAGACTTCGCATCATGTTCTTAACTGATTCTTCAACAGGAGTGGTTTTGATGTTTCGGTAAATGTGAACGGTGCATAGTCGGAAGACTCGTTGAAGGTGATCATATTCATCCAATGTCGACATTAGACGGTCAGGCTGATGGAGGTCGAAACGATTAGGGATCTGCTGTGCTACCCACCGCAGATGTAGACCAAGCCCTAGGATAATTACGGTCAACTTAAACATAAAAAAATCGGATTATGCATCGCAGCCTGAGTAGCAGAATATCATACCCTTGGCCTGTCCCCCGTGTTGATCCCCTGTCCACTGAAGAATGCCTGTAAGGTCGTCAATGTCCGTGGCATGAAGATGTCGCCACCTCAGTCTATTGCCTGTGTCGAGCTCCACAATATCCTCTAGAGCTCGAAATATGAACTGGTGGGCTGCTGCTGATTGGCGTGTTACAAAGATTCTGCAGTACGTGAGGGCTGCCGCCAACATTAATATGAGCAAAATTAATCATTCATCACGACTTGAAAGGCACAGGTGACATACTAAGGTTACTTTTCGCATCACGACCACCAAGCTCAAACTCACGAAAGCCCACAACCCGCTTGAACCCAATATCACTCTGAAGATATTGTGCTGCCTGGAGGCGCCAGCTATTCTGTGGCAACATACAAATTACAACACGGAGCGGTTCCAACTCAGAGTCACTGCTGTCATTACTATCTCCTGTGGCATAAGTCGACAACAAGTCTGTGCGGGAAACTTCAACAGCCAGGCGAATGTAGTGCTGGTCATCAGGAAGTGTCTGATCCTGTATGTCTTTGAGGTTAAGCAGTCCTGTGGCGAAAGTTGCTTCAATATTTTGCAATAACAGGCTTCTCAGCGAAATAAGTTACCTTGCCAGCCAGTTCCGAAAGGGAAAGCAGTCTTTTGTGTGTGCCGCAGATATGATTGGAGGTGATCACGATTGGCGAGTGAAATATGTATATCAGCCAGAGCAGGATTCGCGATGCCCGGAAAGCATGTATGCAGGTATTTTCTGACATTTGGGTGTCGAAGAAATCGTCGGGGTGTCATGTCAGGAAGGTCATAATCCGTCTCAAACAGTAATGAGAGGATCTGACTTCGAACCACAGCTGGTGTTTTGGTTGGCAATGGGATGGGATGTGTATGGAGTCCACCACAGACGACCAAGATCTTCGGGCAAGCCTGTTGGTACTCTTGTAGAGGTTGGTAGACGCGAAACAGGCTACGACAGGGGATAGACACCATCATACCCAACTGGGGCCGTCCATTTTCATCACAATGATCACGGGCTAATGATAGGCAAATAGGTGGTGAGTCTATGCTACATTTCGTTAGGATCCATGATAATTATACTTACGACATGTTACTCGAACAGAAGTGTGATTCATGACAGTAGGACAAGGAGCAGCAGGATTGTATCCATGTTGCTGCGCCTCTGATTCAATATTATTGATCTCATCCTTGTCCTCGTTGAAGAGCGCTTGCAGATAGTCTACATCATATTCACCGGATTCCGGCCCATAGTGCACAAGGTGATCTCTTATACCCTTTTTGTCATAGAACTCGCAGCTTCAGGGAATGTCGTCTGATTAGTGACAATACCATAGACCATTTGCAATGACAGTGCATCATACCGGATAAACGGCTGGTCTTGATGATCATAGTCAAAGAGTAGTCTGCCTTGACAGGTGACTCTTGCTATGTGACCACGGCGAGATGTCTCGCGCTGCACATTCCATTTCTCCTGCCATTCCAGCCTATCAGATGAGTCATGTGCATGAACACCTGCCAATGACTGGACACCATGAGACGGGTCTGGCACAGCTCCACAGCCATTTTTTTGCAATGCTGCCCAGAATATACGTGTTTTCTTCAAGAGTTGAACACCAGGAATCGAATTTTCATTAAACATGCAGGATTGGACAGCAGTTCTCGAAGCACAATGGTGCGGAGTACCAAGGACATTCTGATCAGCATACGAGCAGGCCTTGCAGCCTTGACCTGCCACTTTTGAGTATAATATGACATATAAAATGCTTGGAATCTACTTTACATGTTGCGTGAGACTCCCGACAAGGTACTGTGTTCCCCTCCAAATCTCGCAATAAGTCACAATAGACAGCACGCTGGGTAGATCCACCTCTGCTCCCTTTTGGCTCTCCTAATGAGTAAGCAAACGAATTGGCTGGATTGTACCATGGTTGGGAGGGGTCCATCTCGAACAAATGGCCAATTCGCCCCTCGTCCTTGGTCTTGGGATATTGCACAACAGTACCGGGAGAATAGACATATAATTCGTCCAATCTTGTCTGGCGATTAATACGAACATTTGTCCGCACTTCTTGTGCTATCGTAGCACTAATATCAGAGTCGTCTGGCTGAACTGCAATAGAATTGGAGTCGAGAGGAGCAGTTACAGGTAGCATGATGAACGGAAAGAAGTGTATGGGAAAGATGAGGTCGAAAATTTCACTGTACATCTCCGAGTCAGACTGCCAGACTCGGAGCGCCCACTATAATCCTATTACTCCCACACAATCTTGAAAAGCTAAGCCAATGAGTGAGAACGCCGTCGAGCAGTAACGACAGAGCATAGCACACCTGCAGGAACAGCAGGGTTCAAAGTTCAGGAGAACTCACTGGGAAGAAAACGAACACATGTGGGTCAATTCCGAACCAATGAGAATCAATACCGTCTAGTAGCAATATGTTGAGTACAGCACACCCGAAAAATAAGTACGTGCTTTACCCAACTTTGAGTTCTCAAAGCTCTTGTAATTGTCTGAATCATATCCTTGGAACCACAGCTTTTGATGAATCCGAACCAATGAGAGTCAATACCGTCTAGCAACAATATGCTGAGGACGACGCACCTGAAAAAAAGTATACACTTTACCCAACTTTGAGTTGATCGTCCCTGCTCCATTCTTTGTTGGCTGCGGAAACTAAGGTCCCGATCGCTTGTTGGGTGTGTACCTCAGGCTTGTGTCTCGCAGACCTGACGGAAATCTGATGGTATGGGGCAGAGCACGCTCAGCACGGAGTCCGACACATCACTGTGACAAAGTGACAATGGTATTATTCATGGGTACACAAGAATTCTAGTAGGTTTGCACAATATCTATCTAATGCTACCGAGCTGATAACGGTCAAACCTCCACCGAGAATGCCACCGCACATACCCCACATACGGACCTCTGCCGTCCATCTGTATCCCGTAAGTGGTTCCTGGTCCTGAGTGAGACCCATCGAGTGTAGCCTCCTGGGTGGCTTCGTACCCAGTGATTTATTTATCGCAGCAATCAAGGACCGACAAACCAGCCAATCATTCCTCAGACTTATCGATATCGCCACCCTGGGAACTGGCTTCTTATGAAACCTGAGAACGTATCCTCAAACGGTGCCTTACTTAGGTATTTAGGGTCGGCTGGAGCAGGCGCTCGGCTGAGTTCTCTGCCGTTATCGTGTGCACGATCACATGCCGCATGTTCTACAACAGTGTCGATACATATAGTCTAGGTGGGAATGCCCAACACACCGCTTGGCAATGCCCCCACTCAGCCCACCCCTCGCGGGGAGTAAGTTCACGCTCAATGCCTGGGGAGTCGCTGGTATCTTTGGTGGTGAAGAAGCCATCTCGGCCGTGGCTCTCATTCCACTTTACCAGGGCAGACGCTGGCTTGGATGGTACAACTCCCCGGGCAGTCTGAACGTCGCAAGACACTTCGGCAACCTCGCACGATCCCATAGTATCTGGGAATGGATATTCCCTCACATAACCAAATCACCAGCTACTCTGTTCGGCTTCGACGGTGAAGTGGGGCCAAGGTACACAGCTGCCTTGTCCGGAACCGAAATGCAGACGGGTCATTTGGGGTATCTAGCGATAGAGCGGTGCAAGGAGATTATGGAGGATAAGATTCCAGGGAGAGAAACGATACCCGCGCACGTTGCACTCATCGATGTGGGCAACGTCGACTACGACCACGGCGTCCCGCGTCTATCCAGATTCAATGCCTTCCTAGCCCTCATCCCGATCAGCATCAGCATCGCGACATGTGTCATGTGCGCTTTGGTCCATGACTGGTTTAGCTGTTCTGTAATCCTAGTCGGTATCCTCGCTAGCGGCCTTGCTAGCATTGCGCTCGGCTCAGGAAGACTTGTTCTCAAGTCCGTCATCAAGCCTGCTTCAGGATCACCTCCGGGAGATGGGATACTTGTTCCAGAGACTTGCGAGGATATCATTGTGGTGGTCAAAGGTGCCGAAAACGCTGTCAATGCTATCACGAAAGGAAAGTTCGGATTGGTGCTGGGTGATGGGTTCTCGCGGCATGCCATCGGCATATGTTCACTCCTGCTCATCCTCGAGTTCCTGGCACAACTCTTCCTCATTCCCCAAGGAACACTCTTCGGCCAGCTCATGTTCGTCATCTCGCTCTGCGTATCGTGGGCGTACAATTTCCACGTCTCTTCGTTCAGAAGAGAGACACTCCAAGCCAACGTACTCTTTCAAAAGCTTGGTGGCCCACAGATTCGCAAATTCCGCCTCGGGACCAGGACAACGATGACCGCCTTCATCGCTCTCCTTGTTTTTCATGGAGTGTCCAATCCTTCCCCTATCTCTGTCAAAAAAATACTGCGTACTGTCCTCCCGAACGATACTCCTGTATGGGAAAAGTGGAGGGAGAGGGTTGCTCGACAGGTGTGCGATAAGTCGCTATCCTGCCTCGAAGTTGACGAAGAGGGCGATGATAACGATCTCACGGAGTCTAATAAAAAGCTGCTAGCTACCCTCCTTCGTGATGCAAGCGCTGCATATGATGGGTACTTGCAATATCTCAAGCAGGGTTGATTTGGTTTCGTTAAAAGCATCTTTTCTCAGGACAAGCATCCATCTTTCATGTACTATGATACCTAGCCTTGGCTAACCAGTCTACGGACTTTATTTTCAGATACTAAGTTATACACTGGATTCAATCTAGGTCGCCCGTGATTGAAACGGAACCAAAATTTGCTACGAGTAGGGACAGAGCTACTTGCTCCTACTGGACATATTACTCACTGCTCTATTTAAAACATATTCGCTTGCGCACGTGGATAATCTTCCAACGCTTGCTCATCCGGGCGACGTGCGGCAAGGAGGACACGAGATACTATAGCTTTATATCGAAAGTCTATTTGTATCACAGTTTTGGGTGAGCGAGCGCAAGGTTCCGGGGTGGGTGACCAAAGTTCTTGATTAAGATCTGCAGGCGGGGGGCGGGGGTGGCGGGATACACCTGATGTGCAAAGTCTTCTCTTCGGCTCGCGAGAGACCACCTGAATGACAACAGTCGAACACGGCAACCTAAATGAGCATCCTCGGCGAAGAGCACGACACTAAAAAAAGAGTGACAGACATAGTAGTATGTTGTCACCTCTCTCTCAAAGGCAGGTTTGTACATCAATGAGAGATGCCCCAACAGATATCGAGGTGAAGGAGGGCCTCAGTATGCCGTGGTTGTAGTAGTGATACGAGATATACGGAGTTCGTCTTCCGATTCCCTATGTCATGTACAGTGGGCGGGTTTCGCTGTCCGCGTGAGAATTATTGAAATCTTAGTAATTATTCTTTCACAATCGTTTACTTCTCGAACTCAGTGACAACAGACACAGCCTACCTGCAGAAAGCGTGCGCGGATAGACACGTCGTTCAGGCTTGGACCTGGCAGTGTACTCACCTGTTTGTCCAGTAATACTACTACCTCGGGACCGCGCGCGAAGAAATTTGATCTCCGTATGATCGCGGGATAGAAGACTCTGGGCCAAGTCAACCCTGGACCCTGGGCTCAATGTTTAGCACGGACCTAAACCGGACCTAAACATCATGTTTAGACCGATTCCCACGTTTAGACACGTATAGAGCGCCATTTAGGTATGTGCTAAACATTGATCTAGCCGTTGTGTCTCCCACTGGCAGTATATTTGGTGGATTTTGCGTTCAAAAGCGGAAATAGCCCAGACAGGAACCGGGGCCCGGAAAATGGTTCTAACAGACAGCTGTTACAGTTGCGTATTAAATTTGTTTGGTCTTGTTGTACTTTACTTCTAGAGCTCCTTTGCTCACGACGCTGAGTATCCTTCCTTTCATGTACGACTACTATGTTGACCACCGATCATGATACGCTGGCATTAGTCAACCAGTGTTTGATGGTCTACGCACTTTATTTTCAGATACCGGGTTATACATTGGATTCAAGGTCGCCCGTGAATGAAACAGAATGAATGCTACTGCTCGCTCTTTTCGACCTATTACTCATTGGCTAAAACATATTCGCGTGCACACGTGAAGAACGAAGGTCAAGACCCGCCAGGCTAGTCGTCTGCTGCACATCACGTCTCCGTCTTTCACCATCCCTTGCAAGGTGCGCTTCATGACTCCCTGCAAGTCAACACGAACGTCTCACAGGTCCACGCGCCTTTGAGGGTGTACCTCAACCCACGTGAGGTGGAAACCTTACTAATGGGGGACTGGGCAACGTTCGTCATGTCGACGTACGTCGTCGTCAAGAATACTTTGAGGAATCCGGAGTCGGTCTTGCTTCTTGGGGAGAGGTAGAACTCGATGGGGTCTGTGCCAAACCCTCCGTATCCGAGTGCGAACAACGACGGTGTGTCAGCTGTCTTGCTCCGTTTGAGAGGTGCAGCCATTGTGGGCGAATGTGGCATATACCAAGACTATGGGCAACACAATTAACGAGGAAAAGCGTTGGTCAGGCCTCCTTTGTCAATGCAAGGTAAAACAAACCGAACGCACTTGAATGCTGTAATCCGAAGGGTCGAAATAGAAAAAGTAGGGAAAGAGGTCGACATCGGAAAAGTTTTCCAATGTAAAACAGTACCGCGAGCCAAGGTCGGTGATTATGGCTTCTTTCACGTCAACACCGGAATGCGACGAGCGGGGAACTTCCAGGAGGTTATCACCCACAGGGGTAGATTCGTTTTCGACGACTCCGATGCGATTCAGTCGCATCTTCACTTTTCCAGCAAAGCTGGCTGCAGCACCGTCCGAACGATACAGGTAAGAATTGAAATTCGCGATTGCATCGAAGATGTCTGTCATCCGTCTGGCGTCTCCATCAAAATAAACGAGGCGGTTCGAGTACGCCGGAATCAGCGGGTCGGAGCGTTCGAACTCCCATTTTCTGGAATCGTTCCGACGTAAAGCAACCTCGGCTGGTTCGTCGGCGGGGACGACAGTAACGTGGGCACCCAAGGGACGGAAGGAAGAATGCACCCTCAGCGTGGGGTGGTGCCAGTACGACACGGTGGCTCTCGCGTCGGTAACGTTATGGTGGCTACCCTCGAGCATGGTTTCGAAAGCGCGAACCTTCTTCGCCTTGAGGACGAACGTCTGCGTAGAAGATTTGACGGTAAACCCTGTACCCACGACGACGCCATGGATACTGCCTGCTGAGACGTATAGTTTGTTTCCCTTCTCGGAGACCTTGAACGTGGTTTCCCCGTCACGAAGTGTGTTAACGCTAAAGAGAAGCCGATCCTTGTTCGTGCCCTCGCACTGAGGGTGCTGATTGGGGTGCTTTATGTCCAACATCTCGAACAAGCTGAGGTAGCTAGTGTCATGGAGACTACAACTGCGCAAGCATTCTACGAGTGCCGTCGTGAACAGGCCGCCTGGCGTGTCCTTCGCGGAGGGGTTTTCCATCGCTTGCTCATCCGGGCGACATGCAGCGAGAAGGACGTGAGATGCCAGAGCTTTATATTGAAAACCTGTTTGTATCACAGTCTTTGCTGAGCGAGCGTATGGTTCCGGGATGGATGACCAAATTTCTTGATTAAGATCTGCAGGCGGGGGACAAGGGGGTGGCGGCAGACACCTGACGCGCAGAGTCTGCTCTTCGGCTCGCGAGAGACCACCTGAATGACAACAGTCGAACACGGCAACCTTGAAGAGCCATTCCCGGTGAACAGACACGGATTTGAAAAAAAGAGGGTTAGACATACTATGTTGTCACCCTTCTCGAAGGCAAGTTTGCGCATCAACGCATCGATCGCGCGATCAGTAATACCCCATATTTCATTTCCGTCGTCTCCGATTGTTTCGACGTCGTGGGGGCAGAGGGATTCAATCATGTTACTCTCCGTCACCCATCCCGCAGGAGCGTCCATTCGACGACCGTGACCGGCAAAAAAGAAAACGATCGGGTCGTCCCGCTGGATTTTCGCATTTTTGATAAGAAATTGGTCAAATTGTTGCAATATCGCTCCTTCAGTCGCGGTTTCATTTGCGAGAAACATTATCTGCGATAAAGGCACGCCGAGCACGCCGGTCAGAAATTTAATGAATCGTTCCCCGTCGCTTTTGCATCCACTCAGATTCTCCCAGACTGGGCCCTTGTAACGGTCAATCGCAACCACGAGAGCGAATATGCGTGGTGCTGCTAATGCCTCGAGACGGGTATGACTGTTCACAGTTATCTGTCATCTCGAAAGGCGTACATCTGTCGGGGGAGCTCAACTGACCTGGTCTCAGGCTCGATCGTCATGGATCTGTCAAATATCGAATGTCAACGACCTCTCAGTGACTGAATGGGAGTACTGAAGCCACTCAACTGCTCACCCGATGTCGATATCGTCGAGGATAGGGATAATTTGCTTGTAGAGGCTAGTATGGCTTGCGGTTTGTGTAACCTGATCAACCCCGCATCAGTAAGATCGACATCATTCTGAGGGAGAAACTGGTGCCCTACAGCTTATTGAGCCACGCAGGAGACATTGCTGGGGTGTCGCTTTATGAGACAGTCAAAGACAGGGTGGTTATTAGGTTAAATACCGGACTGCCGCATGCTACAAGGTGTAGACACGCAGCCTCACCGTCACGGTGCTGTAGAGATGCTGTCAAGCGCGGCGTGCCGTACCAGGACGCCAACTTGTAACTTGTTAGTTGGCACAGCCAAAAAGGAATCTTGAACCAGTCCCACAATAGAGCCTTGCTACCTGTATTCAGGCGTAGGGCAGTGTACATACAGCAATCTAGGTTCGCACACGACAGATATTACTACGTGCACAGGGCCACCGTGCCACCCACGGGATATCGATAGTAGATGGATATGGACACCCATGAATGCGTGGTTCGTTAAGAGGCATGTCAATGTACCACGATTGAATACACATCATTCCGGGTATCTGTGATCTATGGAGAAGAGGAATGAGGGTCGCGTAGCCTACTAGGTCACTTAGTACAGTGGGGAAGTACTCACGATGATGACACAGCAAGAACTTCTCACTGGCAGTGGTTGCACGTGGACGGTGGACCAGATGACGTTCCTATGTTCACATTAGAAACAACAGTATTTCAATGTCGTGGTTCCCACTGACGGTCAAAATCATCGCCTTTAAGAACTTAGCATCTGCTCGTCACATCGGATCTCGATGTTGATATATAGAAGCACCAAAATTTGCAGATATACGAGACGCTTTGTACCTACAGCGGGGTTTAGCACCTGACTCCGCTAGAAACCATCAAGGCTGGTTGATAATAGAAGACTGCTACTGCACGCACTAGAAGCATAAGATGTCTGATTCGTTGCTCTGAAATGCAAAATGATCAGGGACAGCAAGTATGGAGTCTCGGCGACCGCTTGTTCGGTTCCCATACTAGTAGATCCCATTGTACCGTCGACTCGTCTAATCCGACTAACTTCATCACCAAAACTTCTTGGGGTGCTATGTACAAAAGAAACGGCTAGCTATTCGGTTCGTGACTCTGGCACACTGGCACTGAGCACTCCCTGAAAAGAAGCGGTGGAGCTGTGACAAAAGATAGTTATCTAGAACGATGGGGATAAGGATGAGGAAACAAATTTGGTAAGTAGCATTGTACGTGTGCTGCGCCTACTCCCTAGCTGATCAACCTAATAAGCCTCAGTATAGAAATTCCACCATGTGCCTACACACGCTCGTCGGCCGACATGAGAGGGCTCGCTCTGTGCAACAGACTCGGATGAAAACACCACCGAGTGCCAGCTTTGAACTCGAGAGCTGCCAAGCTATGTACTATGCCGTCCTTTCGTTTCCGTAAACCACGTAGTACCGCTGATTCGCGAAACCACTCTAGACTCGGAGTTCTGACATAAATCTCAACCTTGAAAGAGATGGATCGTACATTACAACCCGAAACTACACCACCGGCCTAAGGACAATCATACACGCCATCCGAAAACGCAACATAGTACAGAGAGCTCCCCACTACAATAAGTGCTTTGTATACCAATCATACTCGCGTTTCAGCGCATCCTCGATGTTGGGTCCTTGACGGAAATGATGACCCTCTCCAGGGTAAAACTTATGATCAACAGGCACCGACGGCGCATCCTTGGCAATCTCATCCAAGAACTCCCGGGCCACCGTAACGGGAACGACCCCGTCAGCTTCACCATGCAGCATCTACACAAACGAAAACCATGAGATCGACATGCAAAAGCTAGGCCAAAATCGAGGCATAGTGCATCACGTACGAGCAACGGTACACTGAAGTTCACCATTCCAGTATTCGGGTTGACGATATTCTTGATTGGGTTCCGTGGGTCCCAGGCCCCCTTGTCTGGAAGGCTGCCGAAGAGCGTGTACATGTACTGGGACTCAAACTTTTCAATGACTTTGGTGAGGTACGTGGGATCGGCAACACCCCCGAATGCAGAGCAGGCGGCCTTGTAGTATTTCGGGTTCGGGGCAAAGGTCAACGAGGAGAGCGTGGTGTAACCGCCAGCGGAGCCACCCCGGATCGCCACACGCTTCTCGTCGATGTAGGAGTACGGTGCAGCAGACAACTTTGTGGCCGCTTCCTTGCAGTCCGCAACGTCGTAAAGCCCCCAGTTGCCGTTGAGAAGTTCACTGGCGAGGGTCACTCCAATCAGAATCACGGAAGGTTTGCGTGGCATCCTCACATATACTCTCGACCGTATCCAGAGGATCCACGATAGTTGACGTCCAACCTGTCAACACGTCGTCAGACAGCATGTTCACAGTTATGTATCCCATCCATTTACCAAGCGAACCCACGGCTGGTGTAGAACATCTTAGCCCAGTTCAATACCTGGGGCTCCAGACCAGTAGGGCCTCCGTGCACGCCAATGATACAAGGTGGCTTTTCCCCGGGGATGCTTGATCCGGAATACTCTGGATTGTAGGGACCGTAGTAGACGACGTAAAATGTGTGCCCGTCCGCCCCCTTCAGTGGCATTGGGTTAGGTGTAGAAATGTACTTGTCCAACGACGAAGGGTCCGCGCTGTGCTTGAGAAAATCAAACTTCGCAGTGAATGAACCGGACGAGCCTAAAATCGTCCCCAAGATAACGCCGCCGGGTGACGAGCTCTTACCCCCTGTGAAGACGAATGCATTTGCGCCCAAGGGACGGAGATGCTGCGCGACCGTAAAGTCAAAATCAGAGTCCTTGATTCGAACGGGCTCTGAGGACCCTGCGAGGTCGATGACGAAGATGATGTTCTTCCCGTTCTCGAACGCGGTGAATGCACCATATTTGCCACCATCCAAGATTGCGTAGGGGTATAACCCGAGCCACCATGCCGGTTCGGCAAAGTCCCGGTCTAGCGGCGTATTCAAGACGGGTTTCGACTGCTGCTTCTCCGTATCGAAAATGAATGGATTCTGGAAGTGGTTGACGCCATCCGATGTATACAAGAGGCTAGTGTCGTTAATCCAGGCAGGGAACGTCGCTGATACCTTCTTCTTTTCACCCGCGACGTGTACATGGTTCGAGATACCGATGGTCCCGCCGCTGGTGACAACATCGGCAACGTAGATAATGCCACCTTCCCATGGCATATCGGGCAGATACCATTCCTGCCAGGCGATCTTGGTTCCAGAGGCATTGAACACGGGAGTGGCATAGAAGTCCGCGCCATGGGTGAGAATACCCACAGTGGCCTTCTTGGTATCGACAATGCAGAGCGTATTGACGACATTTTGTGGAGTTTTTCCAGTGGGGTCGTTGGTGTGGTCTTCCCGTATCGTAACTAATAAGTGGGTTTCCTTTGGGTGGACCGCAAAGTTGGCATATCTCCAGTTGGGGTTCACTGTCGACAATAAGTGTTGAGAAAGCATGTAATGGATGGAAGGTGAGAGCATTAGTACCAGGAGTGACTCGTCGAACAACCGCTGGGTTTTCCTTGAAGTTGATGGCGTAGATGCTATTGTCAGGCCTGGAAGTATCTCCGGAGTCGTTGGAGAAGTAGATGGTGCCATTATAAACAATTGCAGGGGCACCTCCGTAATCATGTACAAAGTCTCTCGCGCTGTATGGTGACGGCAGGACATCCGTCTTAGCATATGTATCAACGATGACACAGCGACCATGATCCTTGGGCCGTTCCTCGAGGTGATAAACGACGCCCGTGATAGGATCGACCAGCACGTCGTCAAACACGATATCCTGTTACGATCGTAACCTATCAATGTTCAGGACGGAGACCGGGGGCACGTACATCAGAAACGATAGTTTCAGGGGTGATCTTTGAGTCCCATTTTCCATATGGCGCCGTCTTTTGGGGCATATTGATTTGGAAACTGCTGAGAGTGGTGGTGAAAGAGCTGGTTGAGGGACGAATTCAGAGACTCTTATTTATACTGCGCCTGAGGCGATGATGATTAAGAGGAAAGACATCCGGGGTCCCCCCCATCCCTCCAAAGGAATGGAACTGGAGGCACCCGATTTACAAAACCAGGGCATGAATTGAAGTCCAATGGACTTGAATTATGCGGTTGACAAATGTCTACTCCATCAAGAGAGTATCGAGGCTGCTTGATAATAGAAGGCTGCCGAGGCACGTAACAGAAGCATGCTAAGATGTTCGGTTCCGAGTCGCTCTGCAGCGTAAAGTGATCAGTGACAGGAGGTGTGATGCATGTTGCGAACCCTCTTAGTTGTCTCGGTCCCCACAAATAAGATGGACCGCGAGAAATTAGTCGCCCATGTACATAGAGTCCAGAAATCGAAGAAAGGCGACTGCCATCAGCATTGCAGAAAGTGCGGCGGCGGGGTATCCGCAACTTGGTTTTAACGCGGGAACAACCCTTGATTACAGCTGGTTTCAAAACGTTAGACCGCTTCCAAAAGCTAAGTGGAATACGGGCGAAAGCGGTCTAACGTTGTGAAGGCAGTTGTAAAGCTGTCAGCCTGTCTTCCTCCAATGGCACTCTTGACACGTTGTGGTACTTACATAGAGTATAGCCAAGCGATAACGTCATAACACACCGTTCTTGCAGTCTGGCAGAATCATTTGAAAGTCCTTTGGGCAAAGTACGACCCCCAAATTCGTTGACTCATCCTGCAGGAGGCTGCAGTGTGTACCTTCCGTTTTTGCACTCGGCAAACCCGGACCAGCTGTGTTGCCGGTCCCTCTACCGAAGTCACCAAACTTGGGACCTTCAAATATTTCTCAGAAATAGAGACTTCTCCCTAACGAAATTTGGAAGAGCCGAATTAGAGCTTTCGTGCAAAGTAGTATGGAGTAGGTACAGTACATCGCATGTACGTTTGGTGAGCCGGCTAATTCTGTGTCGTACCGTGAGCTGGACAACGTGCACGTCCCGAACACATGTCACTATGTATGCCCTGAAGATCTGGAACAGACTATGGGAGTGCCCGCATTTCAGGTAGTAGCGCGAGGTCTAGGCAAAATTTTAGAGTGCCGTCTGGGATTTCCCGAGGCTCGCTCGGGGATCAAGACCTGGGTTCCTCCCTCCACTACGGTACTCTTGTCAATGATCGTGGCGACAGTGGTGACCCTCGCCTGGGTAAAACTTGGATTCGACATTCTCCTCTGGTATGTACCTCCTTCGCAATCTTGTCAGGAGTGAGTGGAACAACTTGAAGTGCGTGCTCTTCGCCTTGCAAACCATCTACGCACGAAAGAAAAGCAACACGACATCCAGACCTCCGTCCTGCCCGTCCGAATACCTTCCATACCAAAGCTCAACCGTACCAGCAACGACATGACTGACACTCGACTTTCCCGCCTCTGGATTAGAGTCATGGACACATCATCGATCGGACTGTGCGCCGTGTACAATTGCGAAATCTGTTGCCAGCGAACTGTCGAAGAGCTTGTACATGTACTGCAGCTCGAACTTCGGGGATGCCCCTATAGGCAGGGGTGCCAAGCTTTGAAATACTTTGTGTCCGAGGCGACCGTCAGCGAGGGGAGCACGGTGGTGTGCCCGCCAGCAGAGCCGCCCCGGATTGCCGCACATTTCTCATCGATGTAGGCGTAGGATGCAGCAACTAGGATCAAAGGCGCCAGTGAGACTCTTGCAGCCTTCGATGTCGTAAATGCCCCACTGGTCGCCGACTCGCCGATCGAGGGGCGCTCACTAGCAGAAATCAAGTCGGAGGAATGCGAGGGAATCCCTGCATGCATGTATTCGCGAACGGCGATCGTACTATCCACATATGTAGTCGACATCTAACCTGCCAGCGCGTCACCAGCCAGCACATTCAGATTTCAAAAGGTTACACACACCCGATCAGTGACATACTTAGCGGAACTTCGGCTATTGTAAAACATCTTTAAGAGTGGAGCTCAGAACCTTGGCTCCAACGCAGTAAGTATGTAGAACCAACATGAACGCCGACGATACAAAGTAGGCTTTTCCCGAGGATACTTGTCCCAGAATAGTTCTAGGGTGGTGAGAGCCTCATTATTATAATGGGTCGCCCATATGGCGCCGTGGAATTGGACATGCTGGATTAAAGACCGAGAGTCGTTGTGAAATGTTCGGATGAAGGGACATAATCAAACAAGTACTCTTGCTTGTAGCCGCGGTAGTTGCGATGCAAGCGTTCAAGGCATAGTCTATGGAAGGCGCCAACATGTAGCTCAATGACGGGAACGGTAGTCGAGCGCAACGCTTTTCAGGTTCCGATCAGCTATTTAACACCGAAAGGAAATGGCTGGAGGCCGTAGAATTGAACACGCCTTTACGAGATGGGACCATGCTTTTGGACGGTAGTTTGGGGCACGTTTGAATCGAGGCAGCCCCAAGGCTTCTTGATAATGGAAGACGGTAAGACACGCACCAGGAGCGTGTAGAATTTGGTTTGTGGCTCTGAATGGTAAAAATAGTCAGTGACAGCAAGCATGGAAATGCCTCGTCGGGATTCATAGTATTTTCAAGAATCCGTATAGAAGGTTAGACAGACGATGAGTGGAAACCAGTGCATGTGCCCCGTACAAGTGATGGATAGTTACTCGAATGTAGAATTCAGGAATTGCAGAAGGTTCTCTCTGTTTGCATCCATCTCCAAGTCCCTCGAATCCTTGCGGACCTTCAGTTTAATCTGGCAAGACGATTAGTTCCAACGATCAAGTCCTTTAATCATGAAAACGACGACACCTTTTTGCCTGTCAAAACGCTACGTTTCTCATCTTTGTCCCTCTTCTTATCTTTGTCTTTGTGTCGCTTTTTCCTCTCACGATCTTTCTCCTTGTGTTTTGACTTGCGTCGTTCCCTCTCACGGCTGCGCGAGCGCGATCGTGACTTCGACATGTGACGGTTGCGCTTCGCAGGGCGCTGGGAGTCGGTCGAAGCAGATGAACCTGACGGGGAAGAACTGCCACTGCGGCGGCCTCTGGGGGTCTGTGAGGTGGCCATGTCATACGTACACCTTTTGAGGTCAGCTATCCGATGCCCTTGGGAATTTCATAAGACGTACAACACTGCGACCTCTGCTCCGACTTGGCACCACTGATTCCTCGCGCGCACGGTGATTGTCCCGTTCCTGAATACGGCTCTAATAACAGATACCAAGGCATGGGCGTTAACTAACCTTTTTTCGGTCTTCGCTGCGTTTGTGAGAGCGGTGGGGACTGGGTGACCTGGAACGCTTGCGGCCCCGGTGCCTGTATCCATCCTCGTCTCTTTCACGTCGATGGCTGCTGCGCCCAGGAGAGCGAGACCCACTGTCCCTCCTGACCCATGCTAATTAAGTCAATTGCATGGATGTTGCGTTTTGCGTTTTTCATTTAGGTAGCGAGTCGCCCATAATGACCATCCATATTCAATTAGATGTTGGGGCGACCAAGAGTGACCCGAGGTGAGTTGCGGGAATGTACAGATGGAGAAATGGCCCTCACCCCTGTGTCTATGAAGACGTTCAGAATGGTAGTTGGAACGCTCGTGCGCCGAGTACTCGGACATGGCGAAGTGATGATGATGGTCTCACTTCAGGTTTGGATGGAAGCGTGTCACGGTGACTCTCACCCCTTCGCACAGCCACACTCTGACTGCTTTAGCACTAGCACTACGGAAATTCAGCAAAGCTGTATGTAAGTACCAAATTCTTTGTACCACTTCAAGTTGGTCAGAGAAGTACGAAGTAATACAGGTATACGCTCTCTAACTTGGCGGTTGGTCAGTCTACTAGGGATACCGTATAACTCCAGCGAATCTTGGCGTGTTGTCCCAGTTCCACCTACTACAACTACTGGGGAATCGCATGTGGGTCACTTATTTGTATTTCACTCATTCAAAGATTGATAAACCTAAGAATGGCAGGTACTTTATATCCACAAGCTGTGCGACGTCCATTGATTGGTTCGTATTTTGTCTTCTTGTCGGACTGTCGCGGTATTCGTTTGAATGTCGTGATTGCAGAACACGCTGCCAGCTCAGTACATTGGCGCTCCGCGTTGCATCGTGTAGGTCCACGATTAGTGGTGACTATCCGACCGTAACGCTTCGACAGGGTTCCATGTTTCACGGCAACACCATGTTTCAAACGGTATACTTGGTCGTTCATTTCTCCCTTACCGTGATACTTTTATGGTGGTGTGTGAAATGGTGTCCACCATCGTCCGAAACGGGGACAAGGCTGTGTGAGTTTTTCAATCTCACTTGTGTGATCCGCTGATGTTTATGCGGCCCTCCGTCGCTTCCTCAAGGTTGGGCGTCAACTTTTCATAGATTACGATACAGGTGCTGGTCCAATCAGTACCGTTCGCCTGGCAGTTCAATCCATCGATATCCACACTGAAACCAGTCCCCCAGCCACGTGTAACACATGCGGATGATCCTGAATGTTCCTCGAGGCGTTTGTTGGTCCATCCCTCGTTTGTGCTGACAAACATATTATTCGGTGAATGGTGATGTGGGCGTCCTTTGAAGAGTTTTGTCATATAGAACCTGTTTTCGCATTTTTATTCTCGGTGCGTCCAACGACTTCAAGTTCGATCTCGACTCCAGTTCTCGGTAGCAGTGCTTCCTCATCGACCTACGGATATAGATTCATTAACGTGCCGTGATTTTCTCTCAGATGCTGTCAATGCAACGCGCTGCTATCCAACAAAGCAAGGACATCCGCTCTTTGCCCATTCATGGAACTTTGTTGCGTTCTTTGCACACCGGAAATTACACGTCCCCCGCTCGGTCAATGCCAGTTGAAGTCGTTTCAAACATATTTGGTTTCACATCCCATTCGTCTCACGACCCCGTCTCTCAGTCGATTGTGATCTCTCACGTATGTCGACAATGGAGGCAGATCTCTCTTTCGATGCCATCCTTGTGGACTTCTATCATTCTTTCACTCCCCCTCACCAAGAGCCAACTCACACGCACGAGCGCTTGGATAATCCGTTCCCACAATCGCCCCCTCGACGTCTACATGGACTTTCGCGATCCATCCTGGGACTGGGATGAAGCGTCCCATATCTTTGGCCGCAAGGCTATGGATAACATCATGCGCTTCCTCCTACCACAGGCGTCGCGCTGGCGGTCCATCGAACTTTTAACGGATACCTGGGCTCCCATCTTTACGTTCCTCTTATCCACTGCGGTCATTGACTCGGCGCCTCTCCTGCAAACCATTCGGCTCGCAAGATGCAACGAGTACTTTGTTGTGCAGGGCGAGGTGTTCCGCCCAGCGAACCTTGCCCTTCCAGTCGCCTGGTTTCGGGGCGGCGCCGGTCTCTCTCATCTCCGTCACGTATCGCTTTCGGGCGTTCACGTCGATTGGACGCGGTCTGGTTTCACGGGTCTCCGAGAGTTGGAGTTGAGATACCATGCTCAGGACGTCATGCCAACTCTCCCGGAGTTTCGACACATCCTATGCGCAAACGCAGGGCTCGAGCGCCTCGTCATCGTCGGGTGGGGTCCTCGGATGAATCACACTCCGGAAAATGAACGTGGAAGTGATGATCTGCAAACGATTGATCTACCCCAGTTGGAGGAATTCGAGTTCGGGTTCGTCAACGTCGCATACGCCATTAACCTGCTGTCGTTGTTCGCCTTGCCGAACCTCCGAGTCCTTTCTGTCGAAGACGTCGCGTTCGGGATCCAGCTCTGTGAGCGTCAGGACTGTTCGCCGCTGTTCGATCACCTCGTAGAGATGAGTGCAACGGAACGCGTATCGTCGTGTGTTCCGCTGTCTTCTCTTCATGAGCTGTCGCTGCGAAGCATCCATGCAGATCATACTTCGATCCATAGTCTCTTTGGTCACTTGTGCGCTGTGACGTCACTCTGCCTGGACCGTGTTGACGCTACATCCCTTTTGGCTATATGTTCGGCTCTTCATGCGTGTGACCGTCTGCAGCTGCTGACACTCAAGGACATTGATTCTGCGGCAGCAGCTCTCGTGCTTTCGTCATATTCATATCCGCCCGGTCTGCGCGTCTTTCTTGATATCGAAGACGTGGATAGGGACGAGGGGGAGAGGACATCAATCCGTGACATCGGGCTTCTGACGGATTCATTTTGAGCGGGGTAACCCCTGCTTACATCGTCTGTTGGCTCCCCGAATCTCCTTTACATATGCACGGGATGACGTACCCCTACCCCTACCTACCCCTGTCTATCTGTTTTTCACTTTTTTTTTCTCCCCCCCATCCTCTCGTTACGGCCTGACCTGGACTGGGTGTTGGAGCATCTCACCGCCCATATCCATTGCGGATGTACATTCCATTATCTCGTCGTGTGGCTCTCACCATTCTGGTTATTCGTTTCACTTGTACCATCCCTGAGTCTTTGATCATCGTCATCGCGGGATGGCTCCGAGGGGTTCGTCGTTACGAGACATTTCCCTTTTGTGGTTTAGGATTCAAATTTCGTCCAGCCGTGATCAATGTCAGTGTCGGGGTCAACCAAGTACATATTGTTCTCAAACAACAGAGGTTACCACCGATCATTCCCCGCATAGCACCCATATTCAGGTCACCAAGGAGATCTCCATGTCAATGATGTCGTTCTCTGAAGGCCAATTGCATTCTGTCGGTTATTGGGCGCATAGCAACGGCAACGATATCAATCGATTATGGCAGCGTTCATCCCCGCTGTCTTGAGTACATATTGAAGGCTACTTACTACCTGACGAGGTGCCTGTTTGTCTGCCTTGAAGGCTGCTGGCCACTCTTGACGCGTGACGTTTCAAGTTTTAGAAGGTCCGGTGTAAGTGAGGTGAAGGTTACGGTGTGGCTTTCAAGCAGCGTGGGGTCCAGGGAATGGAGCTCTACCTAAATCGTCCGAGTCGAGGAGCCATGACACTGTGATCCAGCCCCTCATCGACTCATCATTGAGTGTTGTCCGATACCTAAGTTTCTCAGAGCGAAAATGTACCACAAGTGCACCGTTACTAAACATGGCAACTTCAGACTCGAAGATAAGTATCCCCGAGGCCTGATGGTGTGTCGTGGGTACTTCTGATTCTCACAGCTGGTCGATCCTGGAGGGGTAATGACGACAAAAGAAGCTGACTTTTTTTTTCTCTGGGAACCCGTGAAGCACTATCGAGAGATATCTTTATGAAAAGATAAGATAAGTGTGTTATTTGTACTAACATAAGACAGTTGTCCAAGCTTGTTAAGGGCATCGTCTGACGTCAAACTGACAAACTCATGCTCCGAGGGTGTCGAGAAGCATGTTTCACGACGACAGGGTGAACCGAACGGCAAATCAGGTTCGTGGTAACGGGCGCGAGTTTCATACAGACCGCGAACGACGGGAATGAGCGAATCGAGGTGCACAGGCAGCTTCTTGAACACTTGAACAATTGACACGTTCCCCAAAATGACTTCTGGGCTGAAAATGACCCACCGAGTACAGTCTAGTGCAATATACATTGTACGTTACCCTGTCAGGACAGCAGAGTTGATTGCAGAAAGGTTCAAATCACCGTCGCAAGGAACGGACGCGGGAATGACAACCGGCCAAGGGTCCGAGTGAGATGAATGAAACGGCAACGCTGGAAATGGAAAGGCACGCGATAGCAGCAGAGTTCCGGTCGTCAGCGTCATTAGTCGCTTTCGTGCATTCGTAGTCCTTTTCAACCGGCGATGCCACTCGTCGTTCATAAAGGCCCTGCTTTTCGGGACGGTTCGTTGTTCTTTTCCCCGCTTGTTACCCACCCATCTCTACTAGCACTCGGCTCCCGATCGTTCTTTGACACCGTCCTCAGACTTCTCTTCTGATGTTCCCCTCTCGTTTTCTGGCCCAAGTGGCCGTCTCTTTCGTTCTGGTTCTAAGAGCCAATGCCGAGACGCATACTATCGCATTCACGAACCAGTGAGTGGTCGAGCGTCTCGATTCTCGAAATTGTCCAGAAATATCTAACGAACGTCATTGGTAATAATTAGGTGTGGTTATGGGACGGTACGTCCGCTGCTTTTGACCACTGTCAACGATATCTTACTCCATTCCCAGCCTGCGCTCATGCAAAATGGCCAGAATATCCTCACTGGCAACTCGTACACGAGTAACGGCCCCTGGTCTGGAATTGGGTAAGTCGACGTCGAACATCCGAAGCACGTTGCTCGCGTCGCCGCAAATCTGCTGAGACCTTTTTCTTTTATCCTTTCCTCAGCTACCTTCAGACGGGTAAGTCCATACACACGTGTCCTGAGTGACCATCCCTTCTCAAATCCAAGGTTCTCTCACGATTAGGTTATTGTAATACCAATGGCGAAAACTGTACACTTTTGGAAACGACGCTCATCAACCCTACCTGTGCGGGATGTGGTTCGAGCACGGACCTCTCCTTGATACTCCCGTGAGTACCATCTCATACCGCCTCACCATCTGTTTAAGCTGCTGATGGGCATTTGTGATCGGGACAGTCATGTATTTAGTGTCACAACCTCATTTGCGTGCGTTGGAACCCAATCAGTTCCCAGGTTTTTCATGTGTTCATATCCTTTGCAGATATTATGGTGGCTGCGATGGTCAGGGTAAGACCTGTACGTTACCCCTTTTTATTCCTTCAAGGTCTGTAATACTCACTGACAACGAACCACACAAGGTACGAGCGAAAGCTGCGTAGGCGATGCCTTTTTCGGGCCAAACGACAACCAGGTCCAAGTCGCCTGTCAGACCAACAACGTGAGTCCTGAACTTCAGTCGTATACATGAACTGGGTTATGAACGGTGTATACCTCATAGGTCAACTTGATGGTCGCGTTCTGCGCGGAGGCTTCGCAGTTTGTGTCGGGAAGTGCGGCTACCAATAGTGGTACTCCTTCCTTGCCGGCGAGCTCTCTGCCAAGTTCTCTGCCGACTAGCTCTCCGTCGAGTTCTCTGCCCCCGAACTCACTGCCGCCGCCGTCGAGCACCCCTAGCTTGGAGTCTTCCGCTCCAGTATCTGTGCCACCGGTAACACCGTCAATGGGGTCGACGCCTTCAACCCCCACGCTGACGCCCACCTCCACCGACGACGGGTGCGGCGGGACCGAGCCGGCGACGTCCGCACCTACGTCCACGCCTGCATTCTCTCCTACTTCGACACCGACACCGACACCAACACCGACGATCCCGGCGAATTCGGCTCCTCCTCCAGCATCGGGGTTGCCTACGACGACCCAGAACTGTCGTCCCCGCCCTAGCAGTCTCGCCCCATCTAACTCCGCTCCTACGAGCCCCGCTTCTGCTCCCGCTTCCACCCCTTCGAGCACCAGCACGCTCTCTGCCCAACTCCGTCGTCACCGCCGCGCTCACCGCATTCGTTACTAAAGCCGTGATAGAACAAAGAAGACGCGTAGCAAAGCTCTACCACCCTCTTTCTCCGCAGGTCTTTCTACCATCCAGAATCGGAAGCAAGGTCTTTAGATGCCTTTAAACGCCACGTATTTGTTGTCGTTGATTCAGGCCGGTTCTTTGTGTGTGTTTTTGTTCTTGTTACTCAGTCGTTATTGTGTTGGTTTTTTGTTCTGTTTGTGTGTTTTTCTTTCTCTCTCTTTTTCTTTCTTTTTACCTTCCCTCACTCTACCAAACTCCGTGTGTCTGTGACACCTGGATATGCATGTCTTGGCATTATGCGCGTCGTGTACGTAGCTGGAGACCTCTGAGATGGTCGTTGTCTATACGACGCGTGCCATATACCCAAGAGTTGTTTTTGGTTATTGTTTGTTGTGCGGTCTATTCTGTACCTTCATAGAACCCCAAATGCAGAATTTTGGCCATTTCCGATTGAGTGACTACAAAAACCACTTGATTGATTTTCTTCAGATCTGGAGGACCTCGCGTCCAAAGGTCTCAGCTACAGGCTCACACGACGGAAATAAGAGATGATGTTTTGAGGCTGCTCATCAATACTGTCCCCCTCAAATAGGCTGTCACCAAATTGTAACCGGACCCTTGCGCGGGAACACTGGCCAGGTATATATGACGCTTAACGAATATGCTAGCGATCGAGGTGACAAGTCACCTGAGCTTATTTACTAGATGTAGTTGGCCAAATAAAGTCATTCATTCAGAATCATTCAGAATCATTCACTTGGCAACACCATGTGAGCTGGCCCCATGCCCCACTGCGTGACCCCGCACATTGTACCCGCCATACGAAAGCCATTCTAATTTAGCTGCGAGGCTATGCTCATGCTGTTCACCCGTTTAGACGCCTGTATGTCAGTACAAGGAGACCGGCTCCACTCCATTAATTAAGGTCCGTGCCTTTTTGACAAACGTTGATCACGAATATAGCATCCTATTATTGATACGCTGCGGTTTTGCTGAAGGAAAACTGTCATTGATGCTAGTCGCTCTGCTCGTCTGCGGGACTGTCGGGCGCTGTCGGGCATGCTGGTTTGACTCAATCTCGTATTTGGAGACGTCCTCACGGTCCTGGTCCACGGAACCGAGAGAGTTTTTTGGCTCACAGACTGCCTTGATTCACATGCCAAGGCCCTCCCCACAGATTTATAGTTGGTACGTGTCTTTTCTTAACATTACTCCAGTGCCACATGTGATCGGCTGAATAACTCTTTTTGCGTAGGAACGAGCTTCAAGCTTGACCCTATTCTTTTCGACTCTGGTTCGAGGTCAGCTGAATTCTCGCCTGGTCTCCGCAAACAGCACAATTCCGGCGTGACCTTCAAGCACGCGTAGGAACTCCGTCCACAGTATGTTCTCGTCTTCTAAGGACCAATGGTCCGATGTAACAACCATGGGCCGCCAACGTCGCATTTTCCGTTCAAACTAACTGCGACAACTCCCGAAGGCGCCAAGGGTGCATCACTTGTCTCTTGCATCCATTCCCCCGCAGAAATATAGGGCAGGTGACGGAGCATGTGTCAGGACGCAACAAAAGTGCCAAGTACCGCGAGGTCCGCGTAACGCACGTTCGTGCTCAAAGCACATGAACTCGGAAAGTTTGTATTTAGATTGAATGAAACACATCATCCTCCCATGGACGACAGCTCCAGCGAACAATCGACTTGAAGGAGGATGCCATGTCGAGATCATATGAGAATACCAGCAAGGGTTTCTATGGGGATTTTGGCTGCAGGGTCTATCTTCGGAAACGACCAGCGTCAAAGTGCAAGCCATCATCGACTACTTTGAATGTCGCCCAATCGCGACCGCTGTAATGCAGAACGCACCGGCAGCAGAGAGAATACCAAACCATTCATCCGTAAGTCGGGCAAAAATAATCTTGTGGGTCGACCGCTTAAATACCAGGCGGAATCATCCCAAGAGGCTCATCGCCTTTGATCCATTTCGTGGTCATAACACTTGGCGACTTTGAGTATGTCAGTTCCAGCTATACTTGTCCTTGGCGCACTCGCCAAATCTGCCTCTGCTCAAGTCGCGTCCACATTCACTTCTCCAGCTGCTGCGTGTGTAATCCATCTTGACATGCTTGGCAGCCAACTAACCTGACAGCCCATTAGCCCCACTGATACGTCATCTTTCTATGTTGGCGCGTCGAACGGAACCATTCAAAACACACCTATGGTTCCTGGTGCCGCTTTCGATCGCTTCATCCAGATCTGGCTCGAAAATACCGACTACGCCCAAGCAGCCGCCCAAGAGACCTTCCAATACCTCTCGACACAGGGTATCACTCTCACAAGTTACTATGGCTTGACCCACACCAGCGAGCCCAATTATATCGGTGCCGGGGGAGGTGGCTTCTGGGGATTGTACAATGATAACATGGAATATCTCCCAACCAATATGTCCACCATCGTGGACCTCTTGGATCAGAAGAGCATTAGTTGGGCTGAATATCAAGAGAACATGCCAACTGATGGCTACGCTGGTTTCAGCTTTACGAACCCCAACGGTTACACCTACTATGTCCGCAAGCACAATCCTCTCGTCATTTACAATTCGGTCGGCTTGAACGACACGCGTGCCGCGCGTATCAGGAACTTCAACGATTTTGCTGTCGACGTAAGTTTATTTACGTACATATTCAGTTGGCGGTACCTAATCTTTGGCCAGGTTGGAAACAACTCCCTCCCTCAATGGATGTTCGTCACCCCCAACCTGAGAAAGTTCGTGCAGACTTTCTTGTACCCATCTGGAACACTCTACTGATGGTCGCATTTCAGCGATGGTCACGACACGGGTGTCGCCTTTGCTGCGCAATGGCTGCAGTACTGGCTCATCCCCTTGCTCAAAGACAAGAAATTCAACTCGCCCAAGACATTGATCTTGTTGACTTTCGACGAGTGAGCGGAATTTGGTATACACAGCATCTATTGGGACTGACCGCCAAATCTCACAAGGAACGAGACTTATTCCATCAACAACCGAGTGTACAGTATTCTTCTTGGGGGCGCTGTTCCAAAAGACCTGAGAAATACCACTGATGACACGTTCTACACTCACTACTCCACGTAAGGATTTCTCCATACCTTTCTTCTCGCGCGTTCAAGTTTCTTCAGCCTCTCGACGGTCGAAGCGAACTGGAACCTTGGTAACCTCGGTCGCGGAGACACGAACAAGACGATGGCCAGTGAGCGTCGTGCATTAATTAGGCACGACTATGATTCATCTCGTTTTTTTCAGACGTCTTCAGTTTTGTCGCGGATAAAACGGGCTACCAGAACAACGACCTCACCAGTACATCAGACCTGCCTCTTCTCAACATCACCAAGACCATTCCTGGACCATTGAACCCTCAGTACTATGTTCCTTATCTCGCGCCCGACACCTCGGCGACTGGTGGTGGACATGGACCGACCTATGTTGCGCCCGGTACCAACATGTCGTTGAATGCCTCGGACGCACCTGCGCCCGTCAACTTGACGGCCGTATGATCTCCACGACCAGTTTGCCATGTCATCGGGGACGCTGCTCAAGCTGATATCGATATCCTGGTGTCGGTTATGAGTGTTGTATTTATATTTGACGAACCAACGAAAACAATATATTATATTTGTGTGCTGCAGCGTGCTATGGACGACGACGATACACACGAACGGGATCGAATGAACTTTGCAACGTTGAAACTGTTACCTGCGTCGTTTGATTCTATGGCGCCTGGGCGGTCGAGAAGAAGTCGACTTTGGATGCTCCGTGGCATGCCGGTGGTTCGATTGAGTTGGTTCGTCCATCAAGGTGTTCTCGACGTCCGACTCTCCACGGACCGTGTCAAGTCGTCCGATATGTACATAATCAAGTTGCGCCAGCGTCGGACTCGCCGCCGGTGTGAACAAGAGCGGGCGCCGATACCTGCCAAGCATATCCCTCCAGATCGGTTGTTTCGACCAAGAAAAAAAAAAAAGGCAAGGCAGGTGACTCCGTGGGTTGTATGAGGACACTTGTGCCTACACCTCTGAATATAAACACACAAGAGCGTCCCTCACAATTCTCATCCGCAGCAGACCCCTGACCCACATGCTTCATCGCCACTCGGGCACCTAATATAGACTTCCCCCTTGCCCGATCCGCAAAGAAAGGAAGCAGCACATGTACACATTGTATTGCATAACCCTAACAAGCATCTACCCAACTTTATGCAACAAAAGAACCAATGAGCGTACCTGGACCACGCTGGCGCTCCGTTCGATCCATCAAACTTTCACCCCCGATACTCTCAATCTCCATTTCAGCGCTCGGCGCCCAAACTTTTTGATTCATTGTAGCCCAGCCGAGTCTAGGCCCTGCAAAGTAACTCGACCGCCAAACCCAAAGTGGGTCCTGGGAAAAAGAAAATCGAAGATGAAAAGGTTGTCGGCATTCCGAAGAAGCCGAAACTTTGGAAAATTGGCATGCTGCCATGTGCTTCGCTTGTTTGCTTTTTCAGTAGTAGGACCCTTGATCTCTTTTTCGTCACTAGCCTCGCTCTCAAATGGCCTGTGGTAGAGTACTCGAGCGATAACGTTACATCGCGCTTTTGTAGATGGCATGTGGGGGACTACTCGTAATAACGCCAGGAAGGCTTATCGCTATCACGGACGAAAGAAACAAAGAACCATGGTATCAATACTGGATATACACCCTCGCCTCGTATCCTCGCAACGTCAAGGTCCCCGTCTCCGGTCCAGACGCACAGTCGTAATTGCACAGCACGAGCTCGGGGTCAGGATCGCCTCCGCGGCCAACCTCACCGCCGAGGGGTAATCCCAACCCGTCCGTCGTCACCTCGACAACGTCCGCCGAAAAATTGAGTACCACCCACGCACGTACGTTTCCCAACGTACGGACGTACGCAAACGCCCGTTCGTCCGACTCGAGACGCATCTCGAAATCGCCGTAAATCTGTGTGTGCACGTCGGGCCGAGTTCGACTCGGGAGGTTCGTAGGGGTTAGTGTATGCTAGACACGTACCAGGACGTCGTGCGCTTTTCGAACGCTGATTGCCCGTTTCCAAAATGCGAGTACGCTTTCTGACTTGATGGCGTCGGCGTTTACGAGGTGTGGTTGGGACTCGTCAGCGGCATTCCATCCCTCACGGGCGTCGTCTTCGTAGGCACGCATCCAGGGCGTACCGGTCGTAAACCCAGCGTTTGGGGTGGCATCCCACTGTGAGAAATATTAGAGATGGTCTAGGCACAAAAATGGGGATGGAAACAAAAAATGGAACATAGAAGAACAAAAAAGAGAAGGGGGGCGACAGAAACTTTAAAGACGAGACACGAGGAGGAAAGAGGTGGGAAATTTGTGAACAGTGATAATGTGAAATGTGACAAGTGGCGGGTGAACAAGTGAAGATGTGAAATCGTGGGAAGGGTTGTGGGATGGAACAGTTTGACATGGACGAATGGAAAGGCGTCGCCGCAAACTACGTAGGAACGCTACGCCTCCGTCTCCAAGTGAATTGAACTTGCCTGCACGGGGATACGAGCGTGATCTCGGGCTTTTTGCTGAAAGCCATCCAACACGTCCTCCATATCGACCACCACCTTCCCTTCCTTTGCCTGTCTCTGTCCCTTGATCCTACGCCCCACGTCAGAAAGGGAGGAGCAAAGGAGGAGAGGGAGGGAAGGAGAGGAAATGAGAGCGCACGGCCCCCAACATACGCCATACTCACATCTGCCAGTAATTCTGCGACGCCACATCCTTGTACTCTTCAATCCCCCACGTCCGCGGAAAATTCTTCATCCCAAGTTCCTGTCCTTGATACACGTACACCGTTCCCGTTTGTGTCACCTCAAGGACAGCCAACATCTTGGCAGAGATCGCTCGCCACACCGGCGAATCATTCCCGAAACGAGAGACGGCGCGTGCATGGTCGTGGTTTTCAATGAAGACCCTGGAGGATTTGACGACGTGTAGGACGGACGGCATACACGATGGGTAACACCCACACCACGACACACGACACGACACAAACAAGCGGTCAGTTTCACATATACGGGTTCATTCGTTCCCTCCTCCCCGCCAATTGCCGGCGAATTTGAATCATAGCCCAGTCAAACTCCATCCCATGGCTGACGTGCACAAAGGACTCATTCACTGCGTTCGCCTCGCAGAGACCTTGTTTGTCGAAGCTCATCGCACGCCGGTACGGACAGCAAATAGTGAACGGTGAGCATGACGCCGGATGGGCGAACGGGCTCTTTCGCTGTGCTGCCTCGCAGTGACCTTGCTCGTCGAAGCTCGAAGACGAACACGGACACCAAACACGAACGATGAACAGGGAACGGTGGCCCAACAGACCCTCTCATGTCCCATCGATCGATGTAACACGGGGGTTGGAGCCAGCGTCTCGGGCATCGACACCAGTGCCAAAGCCCAAGGGAGAACCCAGAGAACCCGAACAAGACCGACAACGCAAAGCGACAAAGGAAACACCACTCACGCATTCCAATACCCCTCGTCTCGCTTGTACCCTTGCCACCGGCCCACGATGGCCTTGAGATCCGTCAACCGCCATGCCTTTTTCACGAGAGGCGACTCCACCGGGGAATCCAAGTCCATCAATTCAAAGTTAAAGACCATATTGAGTTCCTTGTTTCGCGGAAGGACGTATGCCGCGAGCGCAGAGGCGTCGTGTGTAAAGGGCGTCTCGCCTACCGTGATCAGGTCGTGGTCTGCGGGGACCACACGGAGTGGAGCGTATGTACAGCATGATGGCGTAAATTGTGCCGGGCACAGCACACAGCATCAGGTGATTAGATCATAGATGAGATAAAAACACGTACGTGACAAGACCTCTCTATGCATCTGTTGGATATATTCGTGCACGTGTGGACTAGCAGGTTATGTACTCAGAGACATACTCTCTTCGCAGGCAAAAATCGCGCAGTGACAATGACACTGGCACGATACGGCGTGGACTCGCTTACCCGTTGGCGAAATACATGCTTGCAGGCTGGTAATATTGAGAGTGATCTACGACCGGCGCGTCTGGTAAGCCTTCTGTCTTGGAAATGATATTGATCACGTCCATCTAGATGTCAGGGTATCGATTCCCATGTTCGGCTGTGATCCGTGATACCAGCATCGGTGAGAAATAAATACCCACCCGGAATCCATCGCATCCCCTATCAATCCAGAATCGCATCACGTCCCAAACGGCATCACGAACGACAGGATTTTCCCAATTCAGATCAGGTTGTTTTTGGACATAGAGGTGGAGATAGTATTCTTTTGTCCCTGGGTCGAATTCCCATGCCGAACCTGCGTGTTTTGTTGCGTAAAGACCCATAGACGCCCCAAGGAAGATCCGATCCGAAGAAGACGAGGTCAGGACAAGGATAGTGTCGGCATTATTCATCCGATCGAGTCGAACCGAACACGAACCCACCTTGAAAGACGGACTTCCAGTTGTTGGGCGGGAGGCGTTCACCATCGATGTATCTCGGGGGACGCCACATGTACCAATCGCGCTTGGGGTCGTCCTTGGAGGACTTGGATCGTTGAAACCATTCATGCTATATCAAATCAGATTCAAATGATTTATCAGTTCGCCATCAAAGTTCCCAAGGGTGGTTAGATCCGAAAGTTATTCACCTCATCGGACGTGTGGTTGACGACAAGGTCCATCCTGTGTAAGACAAAAAAGGGACGCAGCGGAAAGGGATTGGTAACGGAGGAGGGAATTCATAACAGTTAGATTTGAATTAGGATCTCGATGTGACACGTCGATGAGGGGGGGGTTCACATACATGAGCTTCATACCACGTTCGTGGACGCCATGAAGTAACTTATCCCAATCCGCAAGGGTACCATATCGCGGATCGATGTCGCGATAATCCGAGCTGGGCGTGCGATAAGGATAATGATAAGGATGTAACCCCCCCAATCACGAAGAGGGACGAGCAAGACAAGACAAAACCGAGAGATACGTGTCGTTAGCATAACGAGGGACGAGCCACCGGGCGGGCACACACGTACATGTCGTATCCCATATCCGCCTGTGGCGAACGATAAATTGGGGAGAGCCAGAGCACGTCCACGCCGAGACCTCTGAGATAATCCAACTTGGCATGAATGCCGTTCAGGTCACCAATCCCATCGCCGTTGGAGTCAAAAAAGGAGGCAGGGTATATCTGGTAGATGATGGCGGATTTCCACCACGCGCGGGGAAAAGGCGGCTCTGAGGAGGACATCTGAGGCATTTGTGACGTTTGCTTCGGATTGCGATTCTTGGTGGGCGGCGAAGAAGGGCCGCGGAGAGGTACGAGAGAGAGAGAGCTTGGTGGCCTCGAGGCTGGGGCCACAAATATACTTTTCCATGATCGATGGACATCTGATAGACGCCTGGAATACCTAGGGCCGGAGGTCCTGGATTGGAAGAAGCGGTGCTAGACGAGGAGAGAGAAAGGCAAGTGTGAGCCACGACTGGATGACCCCCACCCAGCTGATCGGTGGCCGAGTGTGACATGAACGGGTAAAAGCCGAACATTCGAAAGTCTTAGCATTAGCATGATATTAGTCCCGGGGCACCTAATTGATAGATTTGGCTCACCCAACGTGGCTCAATCAAGTTGGAGCAAACTCAACCTTTTTTCAAAGCGACGGTATGTTGCCGACCAACGCCGATGCCTCGAGATTAGTTTCCGCCTGCACTGCAGCACACTGCGCAACAGCCAAGGCGCAACGATCGATCGAATGGCCTGGTTCAGCCTAGCTCCTCTTCAGCGGGGGAGAAAAATCCACTTGCCCCAAGCGAAACGAGCATCACGGTCAAAATGTAGGTAACACGTTCAGTAATAGCGATGCTGCGATCATGAAAAATGGGCCATGAACCTACTACGCCCTGGCGCAGCGCGTGTGGCAGTGTATAGCGCTTCCATCCAGGCGTTGAGCCATGCTGCACCCCATTTCACGAAAACGTGGACCCGGTAATCGAAAGGGCTTAAATAACCTCTCGTCCTCAGGATTCATCCCCGCAATCACCAACTTGAAGAGATGGCTCTTTCCTTCAACATCCCCACCCTCACCATCCAACTCTGCGAGACACCAGTCGCATCCCAACCTCAGCGTCGCTCTTCGCTGCCACCCATCTACACAGACTGCCCACGTCCCATCCCCAACTCCTACTGGGCAACCCCCCAACTCCTCGCATGCGAATACCCTTGGTCCCCATTCGAGTCATCCACCCAGAAACTCGACAAACTCCTCTCCGCTGGCGTCCGCACCTTCATCGACCTCACCGAATCCGGTGAACTCTCCCCATACGCCCCACACCTCCCCGACCTCGCACACGCACACGGCATCCCCCTCTCCGACATCGAGTACCACCAGTTCCCGATCCAGGATCGGTCCTTGCCCGAGTCGAGGGAGTTCATGTTCGCGATTCTGGACGTGTTGAGGGACAATCAACGCCGAGGGCGGGTGAGTGCCGTACACTGCCGCGGTGGGATCGGACGGACGGGCATGGTCATCGGCTGTTGGCTCGTCGAGTCAGCATACGCCAAGAGTGGGGAGGAGGCATTGCGGATCATCGCCGCCCTCTGGAAGACCGTCGAGAAGTGCAAGCGATACCCGCACAGTCCAGAGACGGGCCCCCAGTTTGAGTTCGTCAGGACCTTTGAGCCACCGAGACTCGTGCTCGCATGAGCGGGTGCCTCATGCAGACGGCATTTCTTCCCCCTTATTTGTTTGGGATGTTCCCCAACCTTTTTCTGGTAAGTTTCCCGCCAACCCTTGTCGTCGCTCAACGCAGTCGTGACTCACCATCCAAACGTTATAGCATCCGTCGTTGGTGCCGCCAATCGGCTCGCGCACGACAACACGACTGTAACATACGCCGATGAATGCGTCACAATGTACACACGCATCCTCATCCGGCAGGACCTTCCGTATCATATGAAACCCACCTCTTTGGGCACTAGGAACAAAGGAACTTGATATGTATCCCTAATATCGCGACACTGAGTTGACAAAGGACGTCTCCCGCACGATCATTAGGCATTTCACCATTTTTAGATACCTTGCTTCGTGTCATGATACCCGCGCATTGTACCATACTTGCAAATGCGCTCTCCAATTTCGTTCGGTGGTGGCATGGGGTTGCCTTACATACATACTCGCATACTTGCATACTCGAACTCGTTGTTTTTGTACGTTGTCAGATCGGGAAATTCAATATTGGAAACGCATCTCCGGAATATGTCGGCCTACGAGTCCTTCCGAGTGTTGAACGTGTGTTCGCACCTCCGGACCTTGTTTCTTCCGAATGGACCCGACGACACTCCGGGTTAGCCGGGGTTAGGTACTTGTTGTTACTTTGCTTGGTAC
>JBBPND010000060.1:0-34408 GCA_038090655.1 Gastroboletus turbinatus
CCAACTGGGGAAATCAAAGATCCTATGTGTTAGGGAGTATGGGTTTAACAGGTATACTGGACCGTACTATGTAATTGCCTTGCTATAATCAGAAGAATGAGTGACGAGATGCTCGCTAGCGAGTTCCCATTTTTCTGATACGTTTTAAAATGCTATTTGGGAGATATAGGCGCCGACTCACATGTCTCTCATAACCAATGGTTTAAACCAACCTTGGGGCATGACCATAAGGTAATGATCTGTGCCAAGTTCCAACCACCTGATTGAGTCAAGATTGTCAAAAGTTAGTATGTGGTTCCGTGTTATGCTATCCGATATATGCATACTTGTGTTGCATCATCCTCGCGACGCGCAGTTCGCGACGCAACTTGCCACTGGAAGATGGTGTGCTTGGTTCAAGGTTGACTCTCCCCTCCTCGTCCACCTAGTGTGGTCATTACTATGGTCGGTCACGATGAGCGACTCCAGGAGAAGGAAGTGCGATCCAGTGAATTCGTCCACCACGTCATCGCCGTATTCGGAAGTGTCCATTTATCGCCTAGCGCGCGATTATTTTCGTGGCGTCCGAAATGGATTGTTCCCTTGGTGACAAAAAAAAACAAGCACGCCTGCGCATTGTCGAAATCCGTCGTCGCTTCGTGGAGATTCCGCGCTTCAGCTGCGAAAGGAGTAGTGCGCTCACTGCCATTCGCCGCATAACCTTCAACGGCTCATGCTCTCTCGCACTGTTCTTGACCTACAAATGATCTGTTCGCTCACGGCCAACTGTACACCACTCTCCAGAGTGAGAACTTCAACTTAAGGAGAGAAGATACATTATTGATGTTAGAGAAATCGAGTGCGTACCGTAGCCTCTTACTACTACATTAACTTTGACGAATAGGCAACACATACGTTCGGTGACCTTTCCATGATGAAGTCGGACATTTGTCGTGATGGAAGTGCTTTGCCGGAGACAAATCTCCGCTTCCCTCACTCTACTGGTGATACTGCCTTTGTTCGTTTCTTCCTGACCGAGCAACGCGTAACTGAAAACAATTCGGAGAAACGGAGAAACGGCGGGAGACTGAGAACGTCATTGATGGCTTCTTCGATGAAGTGCCAGTGGTGACTCTGGGTCAGCTAAGCCGACCCTGGACATTTAATTATTGTGATCCTATTTATGCACGTGGAGAGAAGTCCGACCCAAGTCTCTACTTTACTATGGTCGACTTGTTGCCAAGTTCTGTGTCCACCCTTGCGACCACGGATCTTAGAGCTATGGTTTCACTACTCATCCCATTCATCCTGCCCGGCCTCTGCGTTATCTTCCTCCATGAGCTTTATGCAAGGTACAGAGCCCGTCGGTTGCCACCAGGTTTTTCTGGTCTTCGATGCCTCCTCGAGATCCCCAACGAAAGAGCATGGTTAACGATTCTCAAATTCAACCAGCAGTATGGTGTGCTGAGCCATGATCATGAAGTCCTGCTGTCACTAATTACTTGTTGAATAGGTGACATCGCTTCTTTGTCGCTGTTCGGATACAGTATCATCGTCATTGGCTCTGCCAAAATTGCTGATGACCTGCTGGAGAAACGTGGTACCAATTATTCTGACCGCCCTCGGTCGGTTATGGGCGCTGAACTTTCAGGATGGGGAAAGCTCATGCTCCTTTCCAATTGTAATGAATGGTTTCGTGAGCATCGAAAGTGGTTTGCGCAAGCCATCGGGAGTTATGCCTCTGTGTCAAAGTTGCATGCGATGATCGAGTTCGAGACTCGGCGGTATCTTCAATGCGTACTCGAAGATCCGGAAAGGACTCAAGCCCATATTCGCAAGTAAGTTCCATGCATATTACTCACCGTTATCGCTCACGAGGTTGTTTAGATATTTCACTTCAATAGCATTACGTCTCTCGCATGGCTATGTGACCCAGACAGGAGACGACCCTCTTGTCGATTTGGCCCATGTAGCAAACTCACAGCTGTCGATGGTAACCGCACCAGGTATATACTATGTCGATATCTTTCCTCTCAGTAAGCTATTGGATCGTCCCAGCATGTCCAAATATTCTAAAACCTTCTCACAGTGAAGTATATTCCGTCGTGGCTCCCCGGTGCTGGATTCAAGAGAAAAGCAAAGAAATACGCTACTGTTGTACGGGACCTCGTTGAAATCCCTCACAGTTATGTGAAGTCTCAGTTGGTAAGTTATCACGTTAGTTATGTTGAAGCACGCTAAGCTGGACTTCTCGAGGCCGCTAGCACGGCACTGCCCTCACTATCGTCCCGTTTGTTGAGCAAGCCTTACCTCACAGAAGAGCTAGAAGACAGTGTTAAATGGGGTGCAGCATCATTGTATCAAAGTATGACCTCATGGATTCATCCGCTATCTCGGTACCATTTTTAAACAACTTAAGCATAGGTGGTGCAGACACGGTAAGCGCCTGAGTCTCATGTTTATATTCATGGGTAGATGCTTCTCACAGGCCATTTCTGTTTCCTATGCGCTCTACCTCGCCATGACGCTTTATCCGCGTGTCTTACGGAAAGCGCAGCAAGAACTAGACTCAGTTGTGGGTACTGGTCGATTGCCAACGTTTACCGACCGGGTGTCTCTACCGTACATGGAAGCTTTGTTCACAGAACTGCTGCGTTGGCATACTCCGGGTCCAATAAGTTGGTCTTTCTATCTCCAACCGCACCTCATTTTAATCCGATTTTTGTAGCCATGAGGTGTACAAGAGTCGATGACATGTACGACGGGTATTTGATCCCTGCCGGTTCCTATGTGGTCGTCAACATCTGGTAAGTCGACAAAACCCACCTAATTTTGCTCTCGATACCATGGTCCCAGGGCGATACTCCGTGACGAGAGAACATACACGGATCCCTTGGAGTTCAAACCCGAGCGATTCTTGGGAGATAACCCAGAGCCCCATCCCGGGAATGCGTGCTTCGGCTTCGGAAGACGGTAAGAATCAATCAAGCTCTCTTAAGCCAGAAGTTGACCCCACAATCTCTGCGTAGGAAATGCCCAGGTAAGCGATGCAGTTGAGCTTGACAACGTAAATCGGTGTGATGCGTCGCTCAGGCTATTTCCTCGGACATTCAGCTGTATGGCTGCTGTGTGCACAAACGCTCGCCGTATTTGATATCTCAAAACGTATCGAAAACGGAGTGGAAGTCACGCCCGAGTTCAATCTAGTCGGAGAAACGATCGTGTTCGTGACAGACGTTATTCACATTGTGGTGTACTTGCTGATGCCCGCCTGACGGTCCAGACATCAAGCGCCGTTCAAATGTTCGATTAAGCCCAGATCAGCGGAAGCTCAGTGTCTCATCCGTCAAGAATTTCCATTTTCGAAGTTCAGCAGTGGCCTAACAGAATAAGGTTGTACACAGGATACTCAGTCTAGGATAGACCTTTCCCTCAACCTTATCGTAGATCAGCAACGCTGCATATCTATCGTACGTCCACAAGTGCATTTCTTACATAGACGTCCCCCCTTTTTTTTTCCTCCTTCATTTGTTCTTTCTTCTTGGCTGAGGTGAGACATTGATGCTATTCGCTTTCTCCATAGACCAATATACGAACAGTCTCGTCTTCCGTTCTCACTCTGGTCCGAGCCTTCTCAGGTCTCGAGGTGATATAGACCAGTCTTGCTTTTTTTAACTATGTGGCCGCACTACATAGATGGTATCAAAAGTTCAATTTGCCACAGGACTGTTTACTTGTGAAGTCAGTTTGCCCAGGAAAACGAAGTTGAGACAAACTCCCAGTTCAGATTGCGGACGTGAGCAACGATGGCTTCAATGATTGCAAATCCCCAGGGTATAACAATGTGTGAGCACAAAGAAGACTACACGCGTGGTTATAATGTAATTGAGGCCTAAATTAAGCACATAATGGAGCATGATTTGAGAAGTGAATTCAACTAGGGAAAAATAGCGAAAAAAATGTTGAGTGTGCCGGCCCACAGTGATGAATTAGGTTATCCTATGTCGAGAGCCCGGTATAGCGAGCGATGTGCAGATGCTGATTGGGAGAACGAACTGTTCCTCCGAGACATGGGGTGCGCCTCCGAGTAAAATTGCGGGTCTCTTCATGGCAAGCAGCTGCGTACAGTGGCAGTCAAGAAAAAAGCAGCACAATAAAGTTCAACCAGAGACATATGTTGTGCGCGGCATTGCTGTGATCATAAAGGCCACCGAAGAATGCAGAAGTGGTGTCCTTTCCTATGTTTTTCTTCAAGAGACAGGGCAGCTGTGGGAGCCCAGCGTCAACCAGAATCCGAGGTCTGCTTGGACGCATGCGTTGTCCCAGCCGCAATCTTTCATAGCTTGTGGCTTCGTCGGTCAAGCTATGTAGGTGCAGGAGGAAGAATTAAAAAGCTAAATAATTATACAAAATTAATTCGTAGAGGTTTTCAAACTCCGGTTATGACCTAACCGGCCTACAGCTAGAACCAACCGCAGCGTTCCTCGATGCTCCTTTCTTTCGTGCCTTCGTGCAGATGGATTTGGAGAACGACAGAGTTCATACCATTCACCATGTCGAGTCCCTGCGTTGCAAGGCTTCCTACTATTGGCCAGACAGGCGCTATCACAGTTACGTGAGGGGCGCAGTCTTCCATAACCACGACTTCCGCCCCCCGCTTAACCTCCGTACACTTATTTCCTCACTTTCCCAGCAGGAAAGGATAACATTGGGCGAGAAACATCATCCGGCAGGTGACGAACCTTCAACGAATGTCCCTATCCTCCGCAAGCGCAAACTCTTAGAATCAGCCCCTGGTCCTTCAAAGCGCAATAGACTTGATCACGACGGAGCCCGATGGAACTCAAACGTTGAACAGGATGAAAGTGGAGAGATCGACGAAGGCGAAGACGACATAGGCACGGAGTACAGGCAGATTTATCCGTCATATTGGGAATCATCCTCCGACGTAATTAATGAAGCGTATCAAACAGAGCACACCTCTTTTCTTCAAGTTTACCAGTTTGCGTTGCACTTGCGGTATAACCAGGTGGTCGATCACAGTTCAGAACATTACGCCGACGACAATGTTGCAGCGAAATGGGGATGGCTCGAGGAAGAGAGGAAGCTGCGCTCTCTTCTCGAAGTCCGTCAGAGGGACACGTCTCTCTCCCAGGATATAGATGTGGGGAGGTTCTTTATGACGCGCTACCATGGTCGTCTTTTGGCTCTCTCTGGGCAACTTCAAGAACCTCCCTCCTTCCCAGAAATGACCAGAGAATACAGCGAGAGGTGGTTGTTTTTACTTCCAGACATCCCGTGGCCAGATGGTCTCGCTGAAGACGAGCTTGAGGAGCAACATATACAGCCCTTAGGTATGCACCACGACTTTATCACAGCCTGCGCCGTCCTCCAGTCCCACCATCGCGCGAAGCTGGAGGCAAGTCTCCAACTACACATCCTTCCAGAAGGCACATACGACCCTACACGCGATCTTCCGTTTGAGCTCCGTACCCACTTCACGCTCTCGCTTGCGATACCTGAGACTTATTATCCGTTCAGTAACTCGCTTTCTCAGCCCAAGGTGAACGAACTCGAGGGTCTCCAACGCCGACTTCTCTGCTTCCTCTCCCATACGCCCCTCACGCGCTCTGTGTATAACAATGCTATGGAGGAAGCAGTGGATGTTACCATTCCCTTCTTTCTTAACACCATGCGTTCAGCACTCCCTCTTGCGCAGGATGTGATCTACGAGTCGTTGCAGCCTGATGGGCTCCTCTCAACGTTGATGCCCTTTCAGAGACGCACTGTCGCATGGATGCTAGAACGTGAGGGCAAACGAATCACACCTGCGGGGACCGTAGTGCCGCTCGACGATTCGGAGGCCTCTTCAAGTACGGAAAGCAGGCACTTACCACTATTTTGGGAAGAAATAGAAATGGGAGGTCGAAATTTCTTTTTCAACCGCCTCACAAGTGCTCTTAGTCACACCCTGCCCAGGCCCCATGCTGCGCTGGGAGGCATACTTGCTGAGGAACCTGGTCTGTTCCTGTCATATACCCAATGTGATTCGAGGCTTACACGGCTTTGATTGCTTAATTAGGTCTCGGGAAAACCATGGAGTGTCTCTCGTTAATGCTTCTCAACCCAGCTCCGGAGAGGAACCCCTCGAATCAGAGATGGGATCCGGAAGCGCAGTTACACGTTAGAGAGATCAAGGTGACATTTTAGCTTCGCCGTATACCCTCCTTCAAGCTTGCTAACATCCTGTGTTCATAGACGACCCTCATCGTGACCCCACCCGCACTTGCAACCCAGTGGGCAGATGAACTCGCCGTTCATGCGCCTGATCTCAAAGTTTTCGTATACAATGGTTGGGCGAAGCTCAATGTACCGATAACGGAGGCCGACGTCGAAGCTGAGAGAGCGAAACGTCGTTCCATGGCAGCTCGGAAATCCAAACGGGAGGTCAATGCTCAACGGAGTGGCCAAGGTGAAGACAACACTTTGCAAGGCGACGACATAAACATGGGCGAGATAGAGTCTGATGCCGCGCGCAACCTGGACCCCGACGACTGGGACGCAGACTCGGACCCGATCCTCGACTTGCCCAGTTACATCAACCAGTTTGACGTTTGCATCACGACATATAATGTCCTTCGACTGGATATGTCTGTTGCCCGCGCCCCTCCTAAACGTCCCCGCAGACAGGATGTAGAGTACAAGATTCTGAGGAGGCCAAGGAGTCCCCTGGTGATGTGTGAGTGGTATCGGGTAATCATGGACGAAGTACAGATGATGGGAACAGGCAGATCTGAGTTCGTTCTTTTTTTTTTCACCTCTTTCGCATTTTCTCTCTAAGATTCACCAGGCGGTGGACGAACACTATACTGATGTCTCTAATTCCAGGGAAATGGTTTCTCTTATTCCCCGTTTATCTTCCTTCGCCGTCTCCGGAACGCCGGCGCGTGCCCAGGTCTCAGACCTTATCAGCGTTCTTCGATTCTTGCGTATCAATGATCTTGTAGCGCCCTCGCGGATGTGGGATAGGCTTTTGAAACATGGGTTCAAAGATTTGTTTATATCATTGTTCCAGAAATACTCTGTCAGGTTGGCCAGCATCTCGTCAAAAATAAGGCTTATTGTTGATTAGGCCTACGATATAGGACGTTGAAGTCTTCTGTCAAGAACGAGTTGACGATACCTCAACAGCAGCGATGTTTAGTAGGCATCGAACTTGGACGGGTTGAGCGACACGTGGGTTATCTTTGAGTCAGTGACGTTTCGGATAGAATACTCATTGCATGGAATTCGAAAGGTGTACGACCAAGCTCTAGAAGAGGTGCTTGCTGAACTTGGGTTAGATGCACGCGGGGTAGCAGCATACGAAGGGTGGGAGGTAGATGCCAGTGTTCTGAGAAACGTGCTGAGAAGGTTGAGAGGGATATGTACACATCCGCAGGTGAGTCGCTAGCATATTTCTCATACACTTCGCCGCCCATCTCAAGATTTGGTGTGGTACAGGTTGGACAACTACCAAGGCAAGGTGATAAGCTGAACAAATCGGGTGCCTTGAAAAGTATGACAGACGTCTTGGAGGTATGCATGCCTTTAGATTCTTCGTATCGGTGCTGCACCCACATTTACTGATTCCGTAGTCAATGAAAGACCAGAATTGGAGAAGCTTGACAGAAGATCGCAGAGCAAAGGTGGGTGCTTCACCTGGTCACAGACCTTATCTCGCTTCGTTCCGCATGCCCGCTCACTGCCTCGACTATCTAGGTGTCAACGCTGAGTCGGCTTGCCCAACTTCAGCAACACCGCTCAGGCGATCTTGACCGGTATCAACGCGCTCTCGAACATTTGCTCACAGCAGAAACAGAAGCCAGTCAACTCATCGACGAGATTAAAGCTTCCATAGCGCAGCACAACCTGAAGGGCGAAGTTCTCAAGAGAGATGCACAGGCGTTGAAAGATTCAAGGAAAACGAATCTTCCTAATGATCAGCGCACCGAGGAAATTGACAAGGGAAAAAGAAGAGAATTCGAACGCAATTCTATGTCGCCCATGGATATCGACCTTGATTTCGGCGATGATGAGGATGTCGAAGATCGAGGCTTACCAAAGACGCCGGCTGGCGAGGACCACAGGGTCAAGCGAATGGCATTGCTGGCTCGTCTGCGAGAATGTTTCATGGTGCTTCATCGGGTCAAATTCTTGCAGGGAGATGTGTATCACGTTCTCGGATCCTCCTATTCGCAAAAGGAAGACGCGGCATACGCGGACGCAGAGAGCCTCCGAAAGGACCTACTCAAATGTGAGTTCGTGTTGTATATCACACGGACTGGGACTGAAGATTGTGATTGGCTAGCTACGGAAGAGGCGGCGAACAAGGCAATGCGAAGGCTGAGTGCTTCTGCGACGGAGAAGCGTGTGACAGAAAGAGTGCTGCAGATCTCATTACCCTTCATGAAGGGCGGAGGTATTAGATCAGCCCATTTGGTGAGTGCCACTATCTCGACCTCTGTTTAGAACCTTCTTGCGTTAATTTATGAATCTCCTCAGTTCGAAGAAGCAAATGAAATTATCGAAGACGTGCTTAACGAGCAATCCGCTCTTCTCTGGCAGTGGCGTTCCAAGATTGTTGAATTACTTACTCGAACACTCAATGCTGCCGACGAACAAGCTGATGGAGAAGAGTATGCACGTACACTAGACACGCAGGGCGAGGCCGAGGCCTACTTGCAAGCCTATGCTGCACTCCTCGCCGACCGCCGGGAGACAATCGCTGCGGAACGGACACTCCTCGCAGCGCACGAGGGAAAGGAGAAAAAGATAAGGAAGACCAAGGCTGCCGCTCGAGCGAAGTTCCGGATGCAGGAGAACTTGGAGCTTCCAGACGACGTCGAAGTACAACCTCAACATGAAGTGCTGTATGGACAGTTGTTGGAGCAACGCAAGGAGTTGCAGCTGTCTGGACGTGCGCTAAAATCGGTGATGGTGGACCTCTCCGCTGTTGCTGCTCGTATTCCGAAGGAGAATGATCCAGAAAAGATTATAGCCAAAGATGGGGCTGCAACTGTGCGAGCGCTGATAGCAGGCCTACGTAAGCAATCTGTCCTTTCGTGATTTCGCACTATGGGCTAAAGCGAATTTTTATCTCCACAACAGAAGAACTCACGGACAAGCTAGACGCCGACCTCACTGTACTACGAAAGGCTTTCAACGATCGTATCGTGTCTGTATTCGCACCTTTTCTTCGCACGACTTGTTCACTCACGCGTCACCAGTTACTTCCGGCAACTCCAGGAGATCTCGGATACTGTCGCAGAAGTCCAATGGGAGGGTTCTCTCGTCGATGCTATGGCGGCTACTAACCTCGACGTCGTCAATCTTGGAGCTAAAGTCAATACGAGGCGTGCACGACAGCGATACCTGGAGCATCTTGCCGAGGGCGGGTCGGGCGTCGATGTTGACGACGCTGTTTGTATTTTATGTCAATGCGAGTTTTCGCGAGGGTTCATTACTCAATGGTAAGTGGGTTCTTCCTCGAGAAGAACACACACGCTGACATCCTGAATAGTGCACATATCTTCTGTGAGGTATGGTTTGTAAGCTTTTTGACGGTGATTAGTTGATAGACTATTGGACCGCCTAAAGGGATGCATGAAGGCATGGACTGCCCGTGGTCAAGGAAGAGCTTGTCCTGTTTGCAGGTACGTTCCATCTCATCATCTGCGGTCACCGACTGAACGTCTCGTGTAGGGCTCCTATCGATATTAGTCAGTTACAGCGCTTCACGTTGCAAGAAGATCGACCGCCTCCTCAAAGGCCCGTGTTAAACAACGGAGAACTAGTCCCTATCTCGCATCGGGAAATCCAGTACAACATGATTGGTGAGTTTGAGTTATCGAAGTGATGTGAGCAAACGTTTACCAACTACCGGTAAAGATCCCAGTTTATTTGCAGACATCCAGACGATGGAATCGAATGGAAGCTATGGAAGCAAGATTCAGACGCTCGTTCGACATCTTCTACACATCCAACTTGCAGACCCTGGCGCCAAGAGTATCGTTTTTTCTGCATGGGCTGATTCACTGACAAGTGAGTTTGTGGTCTCTCTGCTCTCCCAGAGAGCTTGCCGCTGATTGTGTTCTCAAGTCGTCGAGCATGCGCTTTGTTCGAACGGCAAGTCGAAGCCATGTGTGCACCAGTGCATCAACTGAGACTATTCTAGGTATACCCTGTCTACGTTTGGACCGGAATCAAGGGAAAGGAAAGGACGGTGGAGCGAAAAGATTTCGAATCGATCCAACTCTTCAAGTCCTTCTATTGCACGGGTACGCCAATCGTGATTTGATATGACTCCTGCTTGACGTCCGCAAAGCGAACGTGATAACGCTGGCCTGAACGTCACCTGTGCTTCTCGAGTTTTCCTCTTGGAGAGCGTCGTGAATCACGGCTTCGAAGTACAAGGTAACTTTGCGTTTTGTTGGCGTCGGGTTGGCACTAAATCATCAATTAGCCATTGCACGTATAGATCGAATGGGCCAAACTCAAGCAACCGAAGGTATGTTTCCCTTCCCACTGGGCATCCTTGTAATTCTCATCAACATGAATAGTTTTCTGTTACTATGCTGAGGGTACGTTTGATGCATACACCGTAACGTGGCAGAAGGGATTCAGGAATTCATAGACACTGTGGAGAAGAACATCCTCGACCTTGCTGCCAGACAAGGCCTGTCCCTTTACACCAAGGATAACTCGGCGGGATCCCTCAACGTCACCTCCTTCGCGATGGACTCGGAGAAGAAATTGGTTGACTCGCCAACGAAATCAACCAAGAAAGGAGAGTCGGCACAAAAGGGGGACTTTATCTTCAAGTGCGCAGTTTGACCCTCGTTTTTCGTCTTTCGGTGACTCATGTCCGACTGACTAGGGTGGACGACATGCTGGCGATCCTGTTCCCGCACATGTTCGAGGACGTCGAGTTCCTCTTGCCATCGGACGCCCGTTCCGAGGAAGCACCGTCTTCTGAGAACCAACCTGGTCCCGTCCGTCCGCCGGTCAGACGGCGGCATGTCAATGCGGAAGCGGGACCGTCGAGGCTCCCCGCATTGTAGGTGTTATTTATTTCGTGTTTGTAGAGTGTTGGTTTTCACAGCTATGGTTGTAATCTTTTGTTGTTGTTGTAACAATTGTACTGCATAACTCGGTACCATCGTCGTGCGGAACCGACGAGATCGCTGGTCGTCAAGTGGCTGGGGAGACGTGCGCGGAGTTGACTCGGAGGAAACTTGGGTTTTCAAACCCTCTGAGTCTGACGAGCCGAGAGAACGATCCACTGTGCAACTGGGAGGGGAGATGTGCCAACTTTCCATCGTAGCTTTCGAGACTACCCGCGGAAGCAAAAAAAGAGGAGGGGAAAAAAAAACGATGGATCAAGACGACCAATTGAAACACTGAAACAGGCACGATGATCTTTCCCCTATCACCTGTCTTCCACTCATCTCAAAAATAAATCGATTGTCATCATAACGAAAACGAGGTCACTTTGGTTTTTCTTTTTCTTTTTTCATTACTTTACGGCCACTCGTTGACCTCATTGCTCCGGATCGTACCCGGTTTGACAGACAGGCATATACTTGCTGCGTGCACGCGCGAACACGCATGCAGGTAACTTACTTGGGATACAAGTATAAAAAAGAAGATGCCTGGACGGCTGGAAATGCGTTGGACTCGTTGCACTGACGAAGCAAACCCGTGACCCGAACGTGGCCCTCGAGGCTTGAGAGAAAGAGAAAGAGAGAGAGGAACGAAAGGAAACGGTGGGTGTGGGCTGTGACCTGTCAATAGGGGAGGGAGGGGAGATCTCCGAAAACTTATCAGTTCGAACACTGGCATCATCATCTATCAGATCAAAGTCCATCGTCCCCCCCCCATCGTCTTTTTTTTTTTTCCGATCAAATCCACTCATCGTCATCATCGTCATGCCACACATCTCGGTACCCCATTCGTCCAATTCCAATACCATCCGATTCCTCCCGGGATAGATCAATGACAGAAACGAAGGAAAAAGTATAAAAAAAAACGATGCGGCGGGCAACGCATGGCGTGCATCGTGGATAACAGCACGATCAAAAGTGATGCCAAACGCCATGCCGTGCCCATTTCTTTTTTTTTTGACAGCGGTACACTCTCACACTCATTCGGTCGGGTGCACCGTGCATGCAGTGTGCACGGTGATTTGTTCCATGGGGGTAAGCTCATATACGTTTTTACATCGGTGACTCGCGTGATGTAGTATGGCTTGGGTTCTAGCGCATCTCTTTGATGGGCTTGGATTGCGTCCGATCGGAGTCACCCGCGTCGATGGTTACAGATCCAGGGCTTGCACGATGGTGCACCCATATGTATACACATGCATCCGCACAACCAAACCTTGTCTGTACGCTCGGACGTGAAGCTCACCCAACCACACCACATATACCATGTTTACCATGAGTCGAATTTCAGTGGCGAACAAAAAGGACGGACCATCAAGGTCGTCCCCCAACTATTAACAACAAGTACCAGCTCTGCAACTTAGTGCTACGAAAACGAAGTGTGGTCATGGTAAAAAGAAAAAAAAAAGGCAACCGTCGCCCGCGACAGCGAGACTATATACGTATACGTGTACTGATCAACTATAATGCGTACTTTCATAGCGCGAGACGTGCGGGCGAAAAAGAAGAGAAAAGAAAAGGAATTGGGCGTGCGTGTGTTGATGCAAGGGACCGTCGTGCGCCTGTGGATAACGGCGGCACGGCGGGGACATGATGGATAGCGATGCAAGTGAAAACAATGAAACGAGGACAGGAAAAAAAGGGGGGACAGTATGGCGAAAGCGAACGCGAGCACATGTGGGGAAAAAAAAGATGATTGGGCAGAACGACAAATGCGGCGAGTATTGACGGATAAAGAGAGTGAGATCCAGGTCCACAGGATGCACGGGATGCAAAGAGACAAAAAGACGACAAGGGCGAGAGGAGAGGCATTAACAAGATGCTCCGCCGTCCCAGCTGGCCCGCTTGCGCTTGTTGTCACTGACCTTGCGCAACTGCAGATCTTGCGGCGAGACAAAGCTCATACCACGCTGGTGTGGCTGGCGCGTACCCGTTCCCGTACTCACACTCACTTCCTGGGCCGTCTCCACGAGCAACGCTTGCGCTGTCTGAAGTGCATGGGTAACCGATGAGTACGGCGCGGTCGGTGGCGCGGATCTCAGAGACATGTTCGAGCGTGCCAAATCAAGCGCTTGACCCTGCCTTGAGGTATCTGTGGCGCCAGAACTTGCGTCATGGTGGCCATCCGCAGAATGACTGCCGCTATAATAATGCAAGTCGAGGAAGGGGAGATTGTGGAAATCGTTGGAAGTCGACAGCTTCGACAGATCAATGGCCGACTGCGAGTCTGCTGCAGCATGCAACGGGGCGGACTCCGAGGGGTGGTGAGGGAGCGCGTCGAAAAAAGGCAGCGAGCGCGTGGTTGTGATGACGGGCTGCGAATGCGGTTGAACCTGTGTAGAACGTGCCATGGTGGAGCGCGACTCTGACGGCGGCACAGATATCGATCGGCCATGTGACGCAGATGAATGAACATGCGACAGAGGACGCATGGAGCGAGATGTTATGAGTGGCGTCGCAGGCGGCGTCGAGTGTGCCAGATCGACCATGTCCTCCATGTTGTGGGGGGCGATGGCGAACAGCTCGAGGGTGGATACGATATTCAGAGACGTCTCCGTATCGTCTTTCTGAATGCCAATTTCGCCGGTGGCAGAGGAAGACACGGGGACTTCAACCTGATCGTTGAGCGTAATCGACGCCAGCTCGATTTCGTCAATGCCAGGGAGTGCGGACGTGTGCATCTGCATGGAGTGCATGTCAGAGGGCTGCTGCATGCCTGACAGTCCGAGGCCAGGTGTTCCGAAACCGAAACCGGGACCATAATACGACTGCTGCGGTTGATGGGTGCGTGCGCCAAAGATAAGGTCACCGGCGTAGTTGGAGTGATGGGTGAAGCCCCTAAATGTGCTAGTGGGGAACATCTCAGGGTCGGAAAAGGTGGAGTGGGTATCTCCAATGCCAACCTCAGAGGCAAAGTCGTGAAAGGTGGTCGGAAATAAGTCGTACCGATCCATGACGCCATGGTTAAGGTGATGAAAGGAAAAGGGGGAGGATGGAGCTGGGGAGAGGCCGTCGGCAAACGAGGAACCGCTGCTGGAAAATGCGGAGGTGTCAAGTCGGGGATTGGCAGAAAACCAGTCCTGCGGGCCCCAGGCGGACTTTCCGATGGTAGGCATGCGACGCATAAAGGGCGATTGATTGAAAGGGTAGTCGGAGGAGGATATATGCGACGATGTCGGGGAGCCGGCGGTGGCTGACCAACTGCTGGAGTGGATCGGCGTCTCGATGCTGGACCATGTGCCCTGCGACTGGGACGAATCGGTCAGCTCTGAGAGAGAATGTGACGCGCTGGGCATAAAGTCAGGGATGGAGAGGGGCTCGGATAAAGGGTCGATCGTCTCCATGTCCATCTCGGCGAACGGCTCGGCCGAGGACGGGGGGTCGTCCTGGGGGGACGTCTCTGTTGTGATGGGGGGACACTTGAAGAGCCTGCGGGAGGACTCTTCTTCGCCGGCGGAGCTGTCGTCGTCTTCTGAGCAGGTAGCGCTCTCCGGGACGCTCTTTGTACCGCCCCTGAGGATTCTGGAGGCACGCTTCTGACGCGTTGGACCGATGTGGGAGGTGGTGGAGGTGAGGTGATCGTCCGTTGCGGCACGGACGGGGAGATGGAGAGCGGCGTCTCTCTTCTTCTTGGGGGCGTTGCGAGGCTTGTAGCCCGCGGCCTGGTAGAGCTCAGGGAAGGCGTTGCGGAAGCGGTCGCGGAGGTCGGTGGAGCGGCGGTTCTGCTCCTGGAAGATGGGGTCCTTGACGATGGTGGCCCATACGGTGCCGTGCTTTTCGTAGCCAGCCTTGAGGGCGCGGTCCTCCTCCTCGGTAAAGGGACGACGCTTCTTGGAGCGGGTCTTTTCGAAGATGGAGCGGCCGTCTGGGAGGGTGGAGCGGACCTTGCTGGAGAGATGGGTCTTTGCGTTTGGGTAGTGCTCCTTGTACGCGTCGGGGAAGTAGGTGCGAAATCTGGGGAAGGGTGAGGGAGGGGAGAGAGAGAGAGAGAGAGACGCACCGGTCCTTGAGATCGACGGGGGAGCGGTTGTCGAACTTGAGCTTTGGATCCTTGAGGATGGCCTTCCAGTTGCCGACGCCCCACTGGGGCGGGTGTGAGTGGCGGGTACGGGTGCGGGGGTGGTCACGTACTGTGTTGCAGCCGTCGACGAGCATCTGAGTCTCCTCTTCGGACCACTTTTTTCGGGGCTTCTTCTGTACGACGAAGGCGTCGTCTACGGGGGAGCGCATCTTTGGTTTTCGGTCGGGGATTGTTGTGTCGTCGCGAAAGTTCCAGGCGGGTACGAGACGAGAGACGCGGCGATGCTTTGGTGGGGAGTTGTCTGACATGGGTGGGGTGATAATCAAACGTACGAAGCAGAACGAGGATATGTTTTTATTTTATTTCACTGTCACCGCCACTAGAGAGTCGTGTACTAGGCCGTGCCCGACAGTTGCGGCGCTATCCGTTCTTCCACCCGGTCAAGCCGTTCTATCCACATCCCCAACCGTCCTGCCAGCTCCCCAATCTGTCCCCGTGACAGCACACGCGGCTGCACCCACGTTATGTGTGCTTTTTCATCCACCTGGTCCAACGTACCTCGAATCAACTTGAGGCTGCACGCACTTGATTATCAGCGACACGCCCCCTTCCATATCCTCTTGACTGCTCACCTCAGCGCCTTCATGATCAAATGTTCCACCTCATCCATCGCCAGTCGCGTCTCCTCGGCGATCGCTTGGAACGTCATCGTCCGGTCATTGGCACTCCTTTTGAACACCGACTCTATCAGCGCCATGAGACAGATCTTCTGCCGCAGGAACGGATAGCTTTGTTCCAAGATCGGCTGCAATTCCATTTCCTCCTCAGCTTCCCCCGTCCCGGCACGGCTCTCCGCACCCATCACGCACCTCCTGCGGAAACAGTGGCGCCAACGCTTCGAATTTGCCAATATTCCCTTCGTTGAATGTAAACAACAGCTTCTTGATCCAATCATACTGCGTGTTGTCCAGCGCATCCAATATCGGATGCATCAGCTATGACGGAAAAGAAAAGAAAAGAAAAAAAAGTCTTCGTCAGCGTCACTCCTCCTCGCGCACTCGCTATAAAAACAGCCCTTTTCAAATCAACCCACCAGTTCCCCAAAGTTGTAGATGCTCTCCCCGAGAAAGGCCGAAATGCCAAGGTCGTGCGCGCACAGCAAACGTTCCTCTGCCGTGAGGTCCGTCCCAATATCAACACATGCCAGATACAGCAACGAGTGCTTGTAATATGGGCCATATTCTGCTTTCGCCTGCAATCCCGATTGCGTCAGCCTTGTCATCTACCACAACATTCTCGATCATTCATATCACCTTGTAGTAGTCCGCAGCCACTCGATAATACGATGCATTCACAGCATTATCCACACCCTCCAGTTGATCGAGCGTCTTCCAAGCCGCGTCCATGTCCTTCTTTGTCCCTTCCAGATCGCCATACACCAGCTTCGCATGCGCAATGTTCGCCAGCAGTAGTACATATGCCTCCTTGGACTCATCGGCATCGATTCGTGAGAGCAGTGCACTCAGAAATCCGAGCTGTGCCTGTGGATCTTGGCGACGAAATGAATCCCGACGGGAACTACCGGCGTGAAATGGAACGCACTCGTTATCTCCTTCGACACCCGCGTCCCCAGCTCCACGAGCTTCTGCTGGTTTAATTTGGACTCAAAGTCCCTCACAAACTGCTGGAAGACGACCACGCGGCATGGCTTTGAAAGAGGGTGATCGAAGAACTCGAATAGCTTGAGTGTGAGCTGGTGCCATAGTCTGTCACCCGGTATGAGTACTGTCTATGACGGTCAACGTGTGTGCCCTACTTGCGTGTGTAGAGGCTCTTGAACGCCTCGAAAAAGGGACGCAGGTCCGGAGGCGTCGAGGAGAGTGCCTTGGCGATGAACTCGTCGAGCACGAGCCTGGGTGGGGGAGCAGAAAAGTCTGGAATGGGGGGTGGCATGGGAGATGTGCTGTGGGGGTGTTATCGAGGACGACGTGCGAGTAAGAGTTTTGACTGACCGGGACGCGTATGCGTTATGCCAGAGCAAGCCGGTAAGCGTGGTGGTGATTGTTTGGCCATATTTTGCAACAGCCTTGAGAAATAACAGGACCAAACTGACGCTCGTCCATCCCCACATAGTAAAGCGGCGTGCGGGTGGTCGGTTGGACATGGTGAATGGTGATGATACAGTTCGATTTGATGGCGATGGGGGCGTAATACCAACGGCTGTCTTAAACTTCCGCTGAGTGCCAAGTATATTAAACCTTGTAGCACTATGCCCGTGCTCGCCATTCTGGACAATGGCACACTGATTGGCACTGACGCAGTTGGCCCCTTTCCTTCCTCGAGGTGCTGTGACATGGTGCGCCACTGATCAATGACTCGCACATGCTCCGCCTAGCGCCCGTTTAAGCATCTTGCGCCCTATTATTCGTTTCGAGCCTCGGATCCCAAGCGTGAAGGCACACAAATATGCAGGGTCCCGATCTTCCCTTTCCCACCGTCACTCGTCTGCCAACAACGGGCTCCCGTGGCACATTTCCTCTCTCATGCCTTTTCTCGGTTCTTCTGCTCGGTTTCCCCCCCGCTCGTGCGACATGGACCCAAAAATACCGGTATGTCTTCCACGGGTCCCATTTATTTCAAAGTTTATCTCCTATAAATTCAACGAGCTTCGTTGACGACCCCCTTCCCCTTCTTTCGTAGCCATCGATTTCCCAGCTCTTCTGCACAAACTCGGTTCCATCTCCGATGGATATGCAACGCATCCATCAGCTGCTGGAAGAACGCAAGGCAGAATTATCCGTCTTTGCCGAGGAGATCGAACGTGCTCGTGCTGAAGTGCAGCGTCTCGAACAGCAGCGTGATCAAGTCGAAAGCGTCGTCCAAGAGCTCGAAGCACTCATGTCTCCCGTTCGCCGCATGCCCACGGACATCATGGCAAAGGTCTTTGAACACTCTATTCGCGATCAAGCCATCCCAAGGGCCGACCCTCGCATGGCACCACTATTACTAGGCCAGGTTTGCCGTTCTTGGCGGTACCTCCTGTTTTCCCTTCCATGTTTATGGACCACGTTGCAACTCGATTTGCCATCAGGCACCAAAGATTGGGAGGCACTTGTACAATCCAAGAGCCTATCGATGCACGTGTGGCTTTCTCGCTCAAAAGCACTCCCAATATCCCTCTTTCTCAATCATGCCAAAGGGTCCCTCATTCCATGGCATGCGCTCATGCATCTCGATAAAGAGATCCTCACCCTCGGTTGCCGGCTGAAAGATCTCACCCTGCATTTCTCACCCCGATCTCTCAGCTGTCTTTTGACATTCACTCAGAGTCCCCTACCATACCTCCAACATTTGGAGCTGCAAAACACCAACTCGCTCCCTACGAGTGAAAATCCACCCCCGATTGTGTTGCATTCCGCACCCAGTCTCAAAAGCCTCAGCCTGTCTTGGTGTAGTCTTGACCTGCGCGATTTCCAAGTCCCCTGGGCACAACTTCAGCATCTGAACCTTGAATATGATGCGAGCTCTTTTTGGAACCCTGTTCATAGCGACTACCTTGAAACCCTTGCCCGCTGTCCCAACCTGACCACGCTCTACCTCGGTATTGGTGCCCCGATCAATGACGTTGATCCAGCACACATCGTGCCCGTGACCCTGCCCCACGTCCACACGTTCAAATCGAGCATCTACGTTCAAACGCCGTACCTCCAACACTTGTTCGATGCCCTCCGCATGCCCCAACTACGTCATTTTGACATCAGAAACGTCAGCCTCGCGCTCGGCAGTTTCACCGGCCAAACAGAGTGTCTCCCCTTTTTGGCGCGCTGCTCGGACACGCTCGAGAGCGTGTGTTTCAACCGAGTCGACATCGCTGATCCTGCGATGATGTCCTGTCTCGCACAGCTTCCTCGATTAAAGACGTTGTACTTTCTCCCTGGCGTTCTTCGGCTCAACCATGGACTCATCACCGCGCTCGGAAACGACGCGTTGGGCGGCGGGAGCGAATGGGTCTGTCCAGCGCTCGAAGTGCTCCACTTGAGATGTTCCTCGGTCGTCCCCGTCGATGCCATCACGCGTCTCGTGGCGTCGCGTTGTGAGACGGCGCCGAAGTTGAAGCAGTTTTCGTTGCAGCTTGCGACGTTCGAGTATGGGTTGGACACGAGGGACGACAAGATCAAGCAGGTGCAAGCACAGTTGAGGGCGTATGTCGAGGGAGGGCTGCGGCTCGTCTTGACCAAGTCGAGTAGCTCGGGGTAAAAAAGAAGAAAGTTTTCAACTCATCTCTCGCGATCGTCGTTGCTCATTTTTTCTGGGATTTTTGTTCGTCGTTCTGCTCTGTTGTCATGTTCAAGTCTTCAGGATACCCACAGATGCACAGATACGATCCACGTTGTACGATAGCTCACATTCATTGGACATATTTTTGCACGTTAATGATGTGGTCCCACATAACAATGCGTACGATCATTGATCCTTTCTGACATCAACGATGGCGATCGCGAAATTATTGCTTCTCCTCGTCGCCGCGAGCGCTCAGCTACATGCGACCACAGCGCCAAACGTCCGACCCCCCACTGACGAACTTCGCAAACAACGCGGTTCAGAACACGCGGTACCCTATTTCACCGCCTTCGTCAGAGTGCGTCCTTTTTTTTTTCCGAGTTGGACTGACGGTGACGAGAACTGACCCGAACAAATTGGTTCGTATTTCCAACTTGCATAGATCCTGATATGGTCCTGGGCGTTGCTCGAGGGTTCCGTCCTCTTCGCACTGAGCGGGTACTGTCCACCCTCGCCCGCCCGCCCTCTCCTCCACTTTCTCCTCCCCTCTCTTACTTCAGACCCACTGGACCCCTCCACCGCGACACTCACGACACTCACGCCCACCTTTTTCACCGGCGCCCTCCTCACACTCACCGGCGCCCTCCTCCACTCCCACTGCTTCCACGCCCTCGGCCCGCACTTTACGTTCGAACTCGCCATCCGCCCCTCCCACGCGCTCGTCACGGACGGCGTGTACGGGGTCGTACGTCACCCGAGTTATACGGGTGCAGTGGCGGTCGCGCTCGGGTGGTTGCTTTGTGTATTCGATCGACGGGGGTGGGTCGTCAGGGTGTGTGAGGGGTGGACGTCCGGCACCGATGAGCTTGGGCATGGGAGTGGGAGTGGGACCGTGATGGTCCTGACGGGCGTGTGGGTGACGGCGTTGGGCATGATGTACGTGGTGCTGAGCGAGCGGGTAAACAAGGAGGACGCGATGCTGGAAGAGAATTTTGGAGAGGCGTGGCGAGCGTGGGCAAAGAGGGTCCCTTGTCGTTTGATTCCTAGCGTATATTGAACGGGTTTTTGGTGTCAGAGCGTCCGGAACCCGATGTTGACAAGACGATAAGTCACTATTCAGGAAGAACGCTCTATTAGTCGTCAAGTATTATATTACTCTGAATAAATGCTACACTGTCGTCTATAAGTCCCAAAGTAGATAGTTCGGGAGAGGGTCTTCAGAATCGAGGGGGAGGGTATCCAATATGAGTATAGTACATTTAAGAAACAAAAAGAGCGGAACATCGAGAGAGGGGAAATTCGCTAACAATACAAAATAATGATCGGAGTTGACACACGAGACAACGCTGGAAACCGAGGGAGTGAAACCAACTTGCGGGGGCGGATCTTTCGCTGGGCATTTATCCAAGGCGCAAGCAAAAGAGAGAAGTGTGGAGGGCAGGCGTCACGTTCAGAGGGGTGCGTCGTCGGACGACGTGTACCGAGGCGGCGCGCTCCTATCGAGCGCAGCCTCGGGGAGCGTGGGCAATGGCATACTGTCCAAATCCACAGGCGACCTCGGAAGCGACTCCTTCGACATCGATCCCGAGGACGTGGCCGTGGGTGAAAACGGCACCTTCTTCACGTCCGCCAGTGCACCACAATCTGGCAACGACATGCGCGACGAAAACGACGAGAACGAATCGCGCTTCTTCTCCGTTCGTTGTGTAATGAAGACAGGCATGGTGGCAGAGCGGCCGTTGTTGGACATATCTGGGTTGGTGCTGTTCGGGAGAAGCAGAAAAAAAAAATACGTGAGATCCCCAAGTCAGAATTAGAATTCAATTCGTTGACGTACCCATTTGCTGTCCAAGTTCCGGTGGCGGAGATGGATCCGGTGGAGAGACCAACCCGTTTTGCGACCGACACATATGCAAGGCGATAATTCCTCCGTGCTTCGTCCGCAAACCCGAAAAAGGCAAAGAAAATGACCGCGCCCAGAACGGCAAAGTAACGAGTCACCTCATACGCGGCGACCACCGTTGGACTTTGCTTCCACACGACAGAAGGGAATTGTTCGATCGCACCAAAGTCGGTGTGGGCATAGTCCCAGCTCACGTACGGCGGTAGGGGACTCGTGGTCAGATTGACATAGATGGTGTAGCATGCCAGAGGAACGGTAAAGAGGACTTCAATGCCGGCGAGAGCCATGAGGCGGAGATACCGGCTGGAACTCAGGTTCCTGTTGGCTGAAAGGAACTCTTTGAACTGCGTTCTTCGGATGGCGAGTTCACGAATGGTCCGGACTACAAGATGCGGTTAGCGCAATACCATGACACGTCCCGAGCACACGTACTGGCATAATATGCTGACACCAGACCAATGGCGACGGGCCAGGCAAAGACGAGCGGGTATGCCAGGGCAGTGTTCCAAGTAAAGGGGAAACAGCCCAACTCTTCAACAATAATGAAACGATGGGCCTGAACGACAGTGTCTGATGATGGGTGAGCAAACAATCCTACTTGAATTTCTTCTGCATCACTCACGGAGAATCATCTCGAGTAAGGGGATACCGAGACCAATAGCCAGATCAATCATGACATCACGTCGCTTGTGCGCACGCGTCTTGGTTACAGATTGAACGGAGGCGATTTGGTACAGGCGACGGTTTATGCAGAGGGATGCTGCAGGGATAGCCACCGCGCTTCCAACCATAAGCTTGGTAGCTGCACAGTTGATGAGCGACACCCAGAAAGCAAAAAAAAAAAAAGGTGGAACACGCACAGATATCACACCAGACTGGCGCCTTGTTGATGACGTCTGAATTCCAAACCACCGAATTAATGAAGAAGACCAGGCATGTCAAGCCCGTCCACATCATGTACAGGCAAGTGCCCGTGTTCCAAGCTGGATGGGCACGTTAGAGATAATACGATGTTTCGGGGCGATAAAGTCACCTTCAAGGTGCCATGAGAGTGGAATCATACATAGTATGAACCCGATGAAGGAACATGCGGAGAAAAACCAGTTTGGTGCATCGGGAACCATCTCAACACAGTTGTAGATGATAAATTCAAGCGCAAAGGAGGGAGCAAAAGTCGCTACAGGGCCATAGCCTTGGGAGGCCCTAATAAAGGTTGGGTGAGAGGATGTATGCCTTGTAGTCGAATTTGGATGTCCCCTTATCTCGGGTGAAGTAAGACAGGTGTCATTCACCCGACTTTTGCAGTCACCGAAGTCACCGCATTCCCATTTCGACGCACAAACCACCACCCTGATTGGGAAGTTCGTTTGTATCCCGAAATGGCAAAGCGAACGGTGGCACCACCAAATCCGGCATTCAAAGGCTATTGAGGGGATGAGAGCGCATGTAATAATGTCCCATGATCCATAAAAAATGGTAGAATACAGGGCCGATGAAACTGACCTTTACCCAACCAAGCAAGTGGAGTAGAGCACGAATTCTCACGCCGATAGTAGAGCGGCTGTAGAAACACGAATGGTTTAGAGTATACAGTTCATGTCCATGATCCGGCACCAAAGCGAGTCGAGTGAAGTCGAGTGGCGGCACCAAACCATACAAGCAGCCAACGTCAAAAGTATCCACGTTCTAAGAAGTGATCGTAAGCACCAAAAAGCTCAACACCCAAAGCATCCAAGCAACAACCTCACGGTGCCGTTATTGATAGAATACAAGCCGTCGCACAGCGGATGTGAGCGCGCTGGAGGACAAAGATCCCCTTTTAGTCGCCGTGGGGCCCAGGGCCTTTCGCGACTGCACGAAGTGAGGAGGGCATGATGGTGATTCTGATGATGGGGGTTCAGAGTCAAGCAACATGCTGCCAGTTGTACGTCTTATGAGGCCAGACCTGAGACGTTGGAGACAATAGAGATCTCCCTGAAAGGAGACAATAAGCAGAGAAGTTGTTGTACTGCCACGGATTGCTACGAAGTTGCACTAATCTTGTCCGACAGCCGACCAAAGTAAGTAACACAGTCATATTCAAATCAGCCATTTACATCACTCCCTTGCCCGCAAGGCCACCTACTCTACATATGCTACAGATGAGCGACGCATCATGTTAATCTACACGAAGGCTAGGGCTACAAAGAATAGAAGAACTAAAAGAGCGAAGCGAATTCGAACGCACACGTTCAATCTAGTCTCGAAGCAGTCATCCCAGGAAGTGGCCAGCAAAGTACCGTGTGCGCGTACACCCCTAGAACGCGTCCGAGCTACTGAAAATGCGCCAAAAACGGATGATCCAAGACTAACATACACCAGATGAAGAAAAAAGTGAGGGGAGAGGAGACGCGTAGTGTGTTTCCTTGACCACTGTCACATAGATCGCCTGGCGCTTCTCCAACTCCCGTCCCGGAGGTTTCGTACAAGAGTCCGCGGTAAACGATCTGACATGCACGGCTTGTTTTCCCCGAGGAAAGGGAACATCCACGTCAAACCGATTCAGATCTTCCTTGGGGATGTATCCCGCGCTCAAGGAACGGCGGGGGGGACGAGCAGGGATCGACGTCGGCGTTCGAGGCCACGCGTCAGGAGAGAAAACAAGCCGACTGGGATCGAAGTTGGACTCGAGTGAGTTGTGCGACGATGCGATGGCTGAAGCGCGAGACGGTGACTCGAGGGCGACCATAGCTGGGTCAATAGTAGAGATCACAGCGTCCTCTGGTGCGTCCTCGACGGGAGAAGGGGCACGTGACGAGTCAGGTGTTGAAGGGAGAGACTTGTTCATCGAGTCACCGTATGGAGTGAGCACGCTGGCGGACGGAATAACCAGTGATAAATCTACCACCGTCATAGGGAGAGTTGGCACAGAGGCACTAGCAGACATGTCAGCAGAGGTAAGCTCCGATCGATAATGTCTCCGCATACCTCGTCGATGATTGCTCTGAAGTGCCTTGTCCGAGAATTACAGACGGATCCAGTCTTCTCAGTGATCGCAGAGATGAGCGGATTTGCTCCCACCCTTCGCGCACAAATTCCATCCGGCAGGCAAACAAGCCAAAGAACACGACCGACTGGATCACAGTCACAGACCATTCGATCTCGAGCACAGTCCGAACGTCGTTGGTAATCGCATCAGGGCCCCATACGAGAACGTCACTCAGATGCCTCGTCATATTCCCTATAGGGGCTATTCCTGAAAATAGTACACCCCACATCACAACGGCGACCAAGAGAGCAGACAATACCGCTTCTAGTAGCGCCATCCCGATGAGCCGGATATACAAGTTGCGTGTAAGAGAGGAGATCGAGCCCCTCTTGCCATAAAACTGGACGCCGTGGACAACGAAATGTCGCCAGGCAATCCCTGCAATGGCATATAAGTGCAAGTCTCGGACTGAGACAGGACAGGACGCACCAGCGCAAACGATCGTCGCAACTGTGAGCAAAAGCGGGGGTATCATGACGAGAAAGGTGGCAGCAACGGTAGGATAAGTAGCAGGTCGACAACCAAAACCATAAAATAGATCGAATCGACGAGGTTGAACAATCAAGTCTAACAAATGTACTGTGTGTTTGAGTAGAGGCCACTGAAAGCTTCAGAGTAAACGTACGCAGAGCAGTATACACGACAGGTAGTCCAAGACACATCAAACACTCGAATATAATACGTCGTCGTCTCGCTTGAGGTGTGGAGGTTTGACAAAAGGAAGCCAGACGTTCAAGATGGATACAGATGGAGAGGCATGCCGCAGGCAGCGCAATGCGCGAACAGGTAATGAAACTCGTTGCTTCGGAGAGTCCACAAGTTAGAAGAAGTGGTGGACAGTAAGGGTCAACTTACAAATGTCACACCACACCGATGCTGCGATGTCAGCATCCTCAGCCCAGATCAAGGCATCGACCGCGTATGTTAAATTCGTAACCGAAAGCCATATTCCAATGGCCACAGCGGCGATGTTGCGAGCATGGATGTACCAGATGAGGGGTACGAGGGTCAATGCTGCAGAAATGAAAGACAGTGCTGGAATTTCTGGGTGCATCGCGACAATACAACGAACAGAAAAGAGAGGGGTATTGGAGTGTGGCGGGTTCCCTCGCGCCAGGGAATCATACTTAAATCCTCATGCCCGGAATACAAGTAGTACCACAAGATAGATTGCGCGACAGCCCCTTCCGGACTGACAAACTCACTTCCACGGAAAGTACAAGAGCACGTCGTCGTTCTCCGAGGGACAGGAGTAAGTCCAAGAATGGTAGGTATAAAGGTAATCACCTGATATGGTAGGCACAAACGATCCCATGAATTCCCAAGTTCTCCAGACTAGAAGCCTGATTTGTCGGCGAAACGGATACTAGTACTGATACACTCTTGAACGAATACGATAACAGCCCTGCAAAGACAGAGTGAAAAGGGTGGATAGGAAGGTCGGGGAACGTGCATGTTGCGGATACGTTATCATGAAGGTACGGTGTAGGGATCTGCAGCTGGGAAACTAGGACAATGATGCGTGTGTGCGGGGTGTATATATTTGTCCTGCAAGAAGATAAGCGACTACACGGCGGAGTGGGAGCGTCGCAAGGTCGCCAATACGTAAAACAAGACCAAGGCCTGGGATGTGAAGGTAACGGGACGACTGGACGGAAGACTTGGGCTGGAATGTGGCAACCTCAGGTATAGTCTCGAGTTTTATTGAATTGCGGGGACGACCCATCTTCGGCGAAGATCGAGGGGACCGGGAAACGTTACCCCGACAATGGACCACGAGCCAAGTAGGAAGGATCGGGGATAGTTGTTCGATCAATGCCGAGACAAACGTGGAAATTTGGGCCATGAATCTGTATAAAGCGGGCCTGTCGGCACGAATCTCCATTCGTTCTAAAAGAGCCTCGACGTTTTGTTCCAGCTTCATCAACCTTCCCTCTACAAAAGCTTTTGAAACCTCTGCCTTCTTCTCGTGCCTACGCACCGCTATCTCCATCATCTCGATTGCGTCCTCCACGTGGTCGTACATATCCGAATTGAAAGATTTGGACTGTTTCCGCAAAGACCTGAGCTCGGCTTCGAGCTGTGCGACCCTGTCTATCAAAGCCTCCATTTTCTTTATATCGGATGGAGGGTAGTGGACGATGGTGTGCAAGTCCGTGGTCCGTTCCCGAAGACGTTGAATGGCATGTTTCCATGGACGCATTCCAGTTGCCAGAACGAAAAGGGATAAGCTGAACCACGACACGGCCGATGGGCCAGAGAAGGATACCACGACTGTGCGGAGGAGTGTAGCGCCAAGGAAAGGAGAGAGGACGGATAAGGTGAGATAAAAGATCTCGAGTGCGTGCAGTTCAGACAAAGCGGCACGGTGATACTTGTCCGCTGTGGAAATATACTCTTGTGGTGGGGTACGAAGTGCGCGGCGTGGTCTTGATGCCAGGTAAAGGCTCCAGGGGACTGCGGGATTATCATTTTCCAGAGGATCAAAGACGACGACGACAAGGGGACGCACCTTCAATGATTTGGTGGAGGTAAAAGACGAGGAGAAGGATAAGGAGTATATTTTTGACGTAATCACTCCCAGTCAGCCAGTTCGCGATTGGGGAGAGCAGGGCGAGAACCACCGAGAGGTCGAACTCATACCAGGCACGCTCATTGACGGCATCGGGCGATTCTGTTTCAGCTGGCACTTTCAGATCATCCGAAAACTGGGGTATAGGTGTCGTGGGTGGTGGTGGTGGTGGGAGCGTCGATCCGGATGCAACAGGGCTATCTGATTCTTCGGCGGCAGAGTCGACCTCGGAAGGGAACTGTTCGGAGTGGGAAGAGAGAGCGGAGATGTGATGCTCGACAGTATGGCCTGCACTGTCGCTGAAATACTCGGTGTCGCTTATAGAAGGAGATTTGAGGTCACCACGTCGCCTCCGCCGTACGAGTGAGCCGTTCATTCGAAGAGATGGTGGCCGCACAGAAATTCAGGGGGGGGGTTATTTCTAGTCGGAGTTTGAAGAGTAGTGCATGTGTTTTATCTTGAACGTTTGCAATGCTGGTTTGCAATGGAGACGGTGTGGATTTGTCCATCTCGTAGCGACTCCATCATGATCAATTCGCCCTAGCCTGCTAATATTCTCTGAATTTCTTGGCGATGGGGTCGCGATCTTGAGCTACAGCGACGAAGCTTATACATCCCAAAAACCCGTCTGCGCGGCGCAGGTTTGGCCGAGGGTACGAAATATTCACGGATCAGTGACACTGAGAAAACAAACCCTCATGATCGTGATTATCAGACAGGGGTCATGTCTACCCAATTAGGCGATGCGCGGCCTTATCGGAACGATTTTCACGGAATCCGGAGGTCATGTAACCGTTTGCGTCGGAAAGGGTAGCGACTCAACGTTCAACGTCAACGATCTCGTTTTTTCCAAATGCCGACCACAAGCTCACCCTCGGCGATGCGTGGAATACAGATCTTTCATTCGCTCTCTGGAGCCATGGACTTCGTTCTGAACATACTCATCTTTGCTCTCAATATCTCCTGTAGGCCTATCGGACAAAAACGGAGCGGGCGCCGGAATGAATCATCGACTTGCTCGTCTACTATATAGGCAGCGAACAATGCTGGCTTTTCTCGTGGCTCATCTGTTCGAGCAATTCGTCCCATTCCATCGTCTGTACGCGACCATCTTATTGCAAAGCAGGTTTCCGCTGAGAAGCGACATGTACCAGCGAATGGTCCATCTCGTCGTCGTCGTCGTCCTACGCGTCTGGTGCGCCAGCGGCCCAGCGCTGGATCCGACAGTCGTCGTTTTTCCAAAAGCGCAGATAGATCGGCCTCAGGCTCTTTGACCTCTTCTCCTAAACACGTTGTGCCCCAGGTTTCAACGACACAAACCACCATTGCTATCACCCAAACAAACACGCACCGTCCGTTCCTCCGCATACTTAGCGATCTGTTGGATGGTGCAAAGTGCTTCACGTGACGGAAGTATGTAGGTCTATAACTTATGACGTAACCGCTAATTGGACTTTTAAGCTTGCATTTATAATCGTGTGAATGCCACAGCCGTGGTGGCAAGTCAGTTGCTGCCCACCTGGCAGTACTACTCAAAGGAAGTATTCAAGTCCGCTTGCATTGTGGGTTAGATATAACGAGCCCACAATGGTGGCATGCTGTTTGGCTGTGTAATATCGGCCACTCGCCTTTCAATGAGATCACGACACGGACAAAGCATCGATTGGCAACTTCCGTCCTTTGTTTGTGCTGATAAAGACATGCCCAAACCTGACAAGTTTCCGGAGTCCCAGCCCAGACGGGAGGTGAGCCCTGTGCAAGGTTTTCACAAAAACCCAAGGTTGTGTAAACCTCCCGCTTCTGGAAATTGAAGTGGAGCCTCAACCTTACATACCGCCCATACAATATCCAACCTTATCTGCTCGGGCATCATGATGGATATGCTCGACAGCGATGAGGTAAGCGATGCCTCCCAACATGACTCTGGCTTCCAAGATGACTACGACGAGGATACCAACCAGTTAATCCATCTTATCACCCTTTAGAACCAGCAAATGAGCCAAGTGATGATGAAAGCCATCATTCTTGTCGCCCAGGCGATTACAACAGCTGCTAAAAACGCGCAGCGTATTCCTTACCATACATCCATCTTGACAGGGCCGATGTGGGCTCTAGAACTACTCTGTAGCCATCCCAATCGGATTCGCAATGAGTTGGGCGTCCAGACTCCCCCTCACGAGGAGAGGCTTGACTGGATCTTCGGGGGGGCATCTTGCAGCGTCGATGGGGGGGAGTTTGCAACGTGCGTCCCTAGCTACACTCAGCACTGAACTCCTGTTTCAACGCAGCGGCATGCTGAGCTGCGATGAAACAGCAGCTCGGGATGCCACCTACTTGGCATCTCGGCTCAGCCACAGAAGAAAAAAACCCTGGGGTTTTTTTCCTGAGGTGCGCCTCCCGTCCGGGCTCTAAAAGGTTTGCTCCTTTCTTTCCTCCCCACACCATGGACGTGAATGTCAATCCTACTTATCCTCTTTTCTCCGTGTTTGCCTTCTTCAGTTTCTTTATCGTTCTCATCCCTCTCCCATGGCATATTCAAGCTTGGAATGTTGGCACTTGCGCATACATTATCTGGGCGTCGGTCGCCTGCCTCATCCAGTTTATTAACTCGGTCGTCTGGAGGAACAGTGCTTTGAATCTGGCTCCCGTGTGGTGTGACATCTGTGTGTCCATTCAATTATCCACTCCGCATTTTCTCATACCTTCTCAGCCTCAAAGATCTATCTCGGTGCTGGCGTAGGTATTCCCGCAGCCGGACTTTGCATCAGCAGACGGCTGTACGTTATTTCTGCCATTAAGTCGACAGTCGTCACCCATCAGGATGTGTGCCCCATTTATTAGTATGCCCTATTGCGGATAATAATCGTTCACGCAGAAACGTCGAGCCGCGATTCTTGATTCACTTGTCGCTTTTGGAATCCCAATTCTCGTCATGGCACTACGTGTGTCCTTTTATACCCTCCAGAATATTCAGTTGCTGATTGTTACCCTGTAGATTACGTCGTCCAGGGTGCGTGTAAAGCCGAGACAAAGATGATGCCCTTCCTGATTTTCCAAAAAGGCCATCGCTTCGACATCTTGGAAGATGTCGGCTGTTATCCTGTCATCTACAATACGCTTTTGGCTTACTTCCTCGTGTTCATGTGGCCCACTCTGCTAGGCTGCATCTCTTTTGTATTCTCAGGTGAGTTCGCAATGGATGGCTTGCTACAGCCTACTTAGTAATTGTTAGCTTTGACGTTGCGCGCTTTTTACAAGCGCCGATTGGAGTTCTGTCAATTTCTGTCGACATACAGCTCATTAAGCATGAATCGATACATTCGCTTGATGATGCTAGCTATCTCAGAAATGCTATGCACGGTTCCTATCAGCATATACAGCACCTACATTGCCAACAAAGGTGTCCCGCTTCAACCATGGATATCCTGGGCAGACACGCATTACGATTTTTCGTACGTCGGACAAATTCCCGCCGTCGAGTGGAGGAGTGATCCCAATTTCCGTCTCGCGGTGGAGTTGATGCGTTGGTTGTACGTTGCTTCCGCGCTCGTGTTCTTCTCGTTGTTTGGCTTTGGGACCGAGGCTCGCAAACATTACCGCTCCGCCTTCTTGCGTGTCGTCAAGTTCTTCGGGTACAGACCTGCATCTGAAATACCAGCTCATTTGCAACGAAAGTTTGTCGTCTCTGTATACCATAGTTTCGTGTCACTAAGCTGTCCTTTCGCCAGGTGCAAGGCGGGCCTCGACAAAACAAGTTCCGTCGGATCGTTGCCACTATATGTTCCTACCACCTCTCCACACGGAATCAAATATACCGGCCCATTCGTGTCTTCCGCGCCGAAATGCTCTGACATCGACGTTGAAAGAGCGGCTGGTTGTTCCTCGCCGTCTCTTCCCAGCTATTCACGAGACCAGTAGCCATCTCCCACAGCTACACGCACTGAAAGCGACACTGACGAGAGCGGGATTGTCGAGACAGATTTAACTCCCGTTACCATCCATTCCACAGAATGCGGTACCATTCCACCACACCACCGCCCCTTTAGCCTACCCAGCATATATCCAGTACTCCACCGCCGTTTGATGCACTGCTCTCATCTCATAAGTTGTTCGCAATTCTTTTTTTTCGTTTTTCTTTTTGCTCTGTTCTTTTTCACCGCATGATCGCACAATGGTATTGACGTCACAACGAACGTTTACGATACACAATCTTTTACTCCACTGTATTCCTTACCTTGACCAGTCCTTCGATCATTCACTGACATTTTTTTTGGTGGCTACTAACATACATTGAAACGTTTACATGCATACCTTTGATTCATTGTACAAACATCCTTACCCACACCTATGCCTCTGCGATGCCATGATATATTTCCACTCGATGTCTTGTCTAGAAATGAAGACTTGAGAAGGGCATGAGGCGGGGTTGCTCCATTGACTCGACTTCGTGACCTTCCAGCAATCGTGGGACCAGCTCGCTTCGACGCCGGATTTACACAGAATTACACTAGAAATTTCGAAGGTCAGTGGAACCAGCGTCAGGTCAGAATCAGGGCACTCGTACTGTTCAAAACGTGAGAGGTTCCTCGATCATACAACATATAAGAAACGTATAGATCGTTAAGCACAACGGAATAGTCATTCCGCTTCTCCCGGGTCCTACCCCAGCAAATCATCAAGGAAATCTTGCATCTCGTGCTTCGGATCCTTCTTCGCGATACCCTCTGTAGGCAAAGGCGGCGCATCGACGATATCATTTTCTTCAACAGACTGAGCAGTCGAGCTCAAACGGAAACGGGGCGAAACACCGACCTTTCTTTCGCTCCTTGGGAGCCATCGGCTTCGTTCTGAGCGTACTCGTCTTTGCTCTAAACCTTTCCTTCAAGTCTAATCGCACAAAAAAAGAAAAAGAGCGGACCAAAAAAATCATTTTATTTAACTCGTTTCTTCTGCTATGACGAGGATCGACGACGAACCTCGATTAGCCTCGGCCACTGCCTTCTCGCGACTCATCTGTTCGAGCGATTCGTCCCATTCGATCGTCTGTACGCGACCCTTTTTCGATTGCAAAGCAGGTCGCCGCTGGGAAGTGATATGTGCCAGCGAATCATCTATCTCGTCCTCGTCGTCTACTAGTACGCCAGAAAACGAAAGCGCTAGCGCTTGATCTGCATCCGCGTCCACCTCCGACCGTCGTTGCTTTTCCAAAAACGCAGATAGATCGACCTCGGGCTCTTTGATCTCCTCTCCTAAAAGAACACGTCATGAACCCCCCACGTTTGATCACGACGAAACCGACCCAACCAAAGCCGCCCTATTTGACTATCGTCCAAAACAGACACGTACCGTCTGAATTCAGCTGGGGTTCCTCCTCCGCATACCGATCTGCGTTGGACACGAGGTGGCGCTTAGAGTACCTCTGACGGGTCTCTTCGGCTTCTTCGGGGTCGAGGTCTTCCGGTTGTTCGCCGTCCAGGACGAGTCGCTTCGTGAACTCGGCAGGGCGCCCGAATGAATGACCTCGTCCGCGAGCGCGGAGGTATTTACCGAGGCCGCCTCTTGATTTGCCTCTGCCTCTACCGCGTCCGCGAGGCTGGCTCTCTGAGGCAGTGGAAGGGCTGGCATCCGCCATTGCGTCGAGGTGATTTCAAGTGTCAAGGTGTGATTATAACGCTTATCGCTACAGGCTGGGGCACGTGACGCATAACCTACAGACCGGTGCGAAGTGCTTATCGTTGTGATCCAACACCTCTCTTGCTCCCGCAATGAAGGCCTTCAAGAAACAAATCAGACGCCTTCCATTCTGCATCGCTAGTAGAGACTCGTCTCCGGTGCCTTCCCAACGTTCCGACGTACCCAACATACAACCCAACGCAATCCCCAGCGACTCGGACACTCGCCTGACTCAAGACACTGGTGCTCTCGCTCCCGAGGCATAGCCCATGGATTCGGATGCACCGGCGGAACAGGTCACAGACTTCGTCTCTCTTGGGGCCACTCTCCGACAACTCGAGGATTCCTGGATCCCAGCCGAAAGCTTCAAATGTTGCCAACTTCATGCAGCATGTGGACCCGGACCTCGTGAAGAAATTTGGACGATTTACATATGTAGAATTCTCGTTATTGGTAGGGCGAATGCCGGCAACTTCCGCGGCGATCATCAGAGATTACTACAAGCATGATGGTGACGTTCAACGCCCTGCGTTCGAATCTCCCGAGGCTACCACTGAAGAGAAATTCGTTGACCACTGGGGGACGAAAAGTAAGTTACCGTACTCCCTGCAACGGTCTCTTCGTTTAACACATGCACAAGCTTCTACCAGTGCTACGTCTCCTTTTCCGAGCAAATCTCTGAACAGGGTACTGCAAGCGCTCTCGAAGAGTCTGTCTTTGCTGAGAAATACGACTTCCAGAAAGGAAGAGATGCGATTGCCCAATCCGAAATTCGGCCCGTTTCTTTGGCGGTTTCCTGGGACCTACACTCTTTGATTCATATTGGATATGGAGCCGAGTTTGGTCGAGGTGCGTTTTCTGCCTCTACATTGAAACCATGGCAGCCAGCATCTCTTCGACGAAGATCGGGTCATAATTGAATTAGGGGGAACCGGTTGTGCCTACAGCCGTCAGCGTGCTCCTGCTGCAGCGATGACGGTACTCACCAACTCTATGTATAGGCTCGCCTCCGTCCAACACACCTAGCGAGGGGATTGACCGGAGATGGATGGTAGGTCGAGTTGACACCCCTTATTACACGATTCGCTTCCACGGCAGAAGTGCTACTAGTAGTAACGCACAGGCATCTGGTTAAGCTTGTGGCCACAGTATTCCAGGGTAGTACATCCTAAACATACAACCTTGCACTACCGGAATGATATACTCGCCGAGTCGAACCTTTGGACAATCTTTAGATCTGGATAACGGAAATGTAGAGACTCCACGAAAATTGCGTGATACAAGTGGGACTAAAAATGAGATGTACTAATGATACAGTTTTAAAACGAGAAAGGATAAGATATACAACAGAAAGACCACCAAGGAACCCCAAGTAGCCGGAAGAACACCACATGCTAGAAAATAAAACCGCATATAAGAAGATATAAATCAGTCATCCGATGGAATGAGACCCCGCGTCAGAATATCATACAAAAGAAAAAGAAATAAACATATATGAATGAAGAGCCCGACGATGAGCACAACGATTGCGTTTTGAAGTTCGTCCTCGATGCGCTTCCATATGCGCCGCGGAAGAGATCGTGGCGACCTACAGATAGGTGAGGGAAGTGGTGGCGGCATGGGACAAATCACGTCAGGTGGGTTGCTCGATGGTGGTGGTAGGGTACGACTTGGCCAGGGTAGAAGTGCAGGATCTTCAAACACGAGTTTCCTCGGGGCCCGCGCTTCTTCGCGTTGCTTATCGAGC
>JBBPND010000061.1:0-34153 GCA_038090655.1 Gastroboletus turbinatus
CTCCTTGTTCAGATCATCTCAACGGTGTTCTTCTATCATCAATCACCCGTGCTGTATCTTGTCTGTAACTGGAAATTGTTATCTTGCATACTCTCACAATCGGCCGATCAACTCCGGCTACATAGTGTGTGGCATAACGTGAAGAATTCAACGGGTAGGTGATGAAGTTTTGAAGAGTTTGTACATGGTAAAAAAAATGTCGCGATATTTTACGGTGGGCCAAGGTTCAAGTGGCGGCCATGTGCCAACTCCAACCCAGTGGTGTCGCCCCAAATCGGAGATAGAGTGGATACCTATTCCGTTGCTGGATGGTCCGCTTGCGAATCCTTCTCTGTCGCGCTCTCGGTGGTCTCTCGGACGGACTGTTGAGCTTCGCGTTGTTGGCGTCTGCGCTTTCCGTTCGCCGACTCCCATCCAAAGATCTTTGTGCGTCCCTGTCAAGGCAGAAAGATTTCAACCGTGTTACTTGACAAGGTCGCCTGGATTACCTCTCGGAACTTGTAGTACACGAGCACGGCGATGACGGCCAGCCAGTAAAATATGTATGCTAGCACGCTACCCACTGGCGGGCACGATCAATGATGTGATCAAAGGGGAAGGAGCAGGGGAGCCTTACATGTCGCGCTGTTTTCCCAACCAAAGATGGCGTAAAAGACAGACCAAGCTCCCGAGGACGAGGAACAACAATTGAGGTGCCAAACGTTGCCTCGGACGTCATACGTGCCAGGGCCAGTTCCGCCAGCATCATCAGAAGAGGCACCGATGAGTTCCAAGAAGGCGTTCTCTTGGAATGCCCAAACGGCTTTGGAGAAGAGGCCGGCACCAATGAGTAAGATGAGGTTCGTCATGCAGATAAGGAATATTTTGAATGCTGTCAGGTTGTTAATGGAAGGACTTGGCAGGGGAGATGACGAGATACTTGCTTGTTCGGCTGGCGAATTGGTACACGATAACCCCGCATATAATGCCACTGATGATGCCGACAATGGCAGCGATAGGTATAGATGTAGCGGGTACTGCGAGCGCAACGCCGCCGACGAAGACGACTGCCTCGACACCTGTTGGCAGGAGGTCAGCGAGGGGAGGATGGGGGGGAAAGGGACTTGCCCTCGCGAAGGACGGTAATCATGGGGAGGATGAAGAGGACCCATTTGCTGGTTTTTGCGTCACGATCGCGGGCTGAGAAAGAAGGTCAGAGGGGCGTCTCGGATGACCAAGATGTGCCTACGTTGTTGGCCATTGAACGCGTTTTGGAGCTTAATGCGCCACTTTGTGCGCGCACTCTCCATTTTGAGCATGGTGACGCCCATGACGAAGATCATAAGGGAAGCGATCAACTGAAATAAGCCTGAAAATACATTCAGGGCAGTTACGACAGGATGTGGCGAAGAATGCATACCTTCCCATAATTGTTCCGAGCCTGACCAGAGGTTTTTCGCCTGAGTGAACCAAAGGGCGACAAAGGTTGCACCGATAGCGACGGCAATAGCTAGGCCGACGAGTGCACCGAAAATGACCTGGGATATACGTCGAGGGGAGACGGAGATGGTATAGACGGGGCCATACCTGTAGCCTGAGTTTTCTGACGACACGGGGGTTGACGGGGGTGGGGTTGGACTCGGGGTCCAGAGGTAGGGTGCTGGTGTTGGTGTTGAGCGACGGAGGGTCGACGATCTGGTCGACGAGACTGAGGAGGACGGAGATGATGAGGGCAGTCTCGAGTGCCTCACGGAAGACGACGAAGTAGATGGAGAGGGAGAAGAGATTCTGAGACATGGCTTGGGTCGACCCTGGCCAAGCTCATCGTGGCTTTATCTGATATGCGGTGACATCTTATCAGATTGGGTTTGTTCCTGGTGTGTCAGATTATCTGATGCGCCGCATTATCTGATAAAATTTTCTCTCATATCTGATAATTTTGTCCCTGTCAGTGTCCCTCATAAAAACCTACCGGACATGCGTTTCTCAGCTGCAGGGCCTCCTAATAATGCCGGCACCCTCCCTCTTCTCTCTCCTCCCTTTGGCCACCGTCGCCTTGGCCGGTGTACAGGAACTATGGTGGAACGTCACCTACGTCCACGACGCAGATCCCGACGGTCTCTTCCCCCGTCGTGTCATTGGCATAAACAATACCTGGCCGTAAGCAGTCCTGACCTCGCCAGAGTCGCTTGACCGACCCCCTTTCGCAGACCGCCCCCGCTCTCCGTCAACACGTCCGATTCTCTTCTCCTCCACGTAACCAATTCCCTCGACGCACCAACGACGCTACACCATCATGGTATGTTCTTCAACTCCACCAGCTGGATGGACGGCGCCACCCAAGTCTCTCAGTGGTATGCTCCACGGTGTACCTTTTTCGCCTGTCACTCACCTTCCATAGCGGCATTCCCCCCGGTCAGACATTTGATTATCTCGTGCCAATCAATTCCTCTGGCCAGCACGGCACCTTCTGGGCTCACGCCCACGCATCCGTGAGTGCATTTGTCCTTTTCCAGCCATGCTCATGTCGTTCCATCATCCAATCAGGGCCAATACGTCGACGGCTTTCGTACACCCCTGGTTTTGCATCCCTCGAACGAAACATACCAGTACGACGAAGAGTTCACCGTCATTCTGGGCGATTGGTACCACCAAGAACATGCCGTCCTACTCCAAAGCTTCATAAGCATTACCAATCCGAGCGGCATCGAACCTATACCAAGTAAGCTTTATTATCATCACCTTGCAAACCTTATCCCCTTCTGATCCCTGCCGTTCTTTAGATTCCGGTTTGATCTACTTTGCACAAAACTCATCCTACCTGCCTCCCATCGCGGGAACCTCCCCAGCTTCAGTAACCTCAGCGGTAGGATTCAACGAAAATGCAACACTCCCCTTTGTTCCAGGCCGCACCTATCGGCTCAGAATCATCAATACCGCCGCATTCTCCGCATTCTACTTTTGGATCGACGGTCATGACATGCGCGTCATCGAAGCCGACGGTGTGAGTATCCCGTCTTGTCCCCGACGATGTTCGTAAAGCTAACCACCGTCATTCATATAGACAGACGTCCAGGAATATCCGATAAATATGCTCAGCCTCTCTGTTGCTCAACGCTACTCCATACTCGTTCAGGCTCGGAACGATACATCTTCCAACTGGCTCATCCATGCTGATATGGATACCACAATGTTTGACACCGTTCCCCCGACATTACAAACGAGTGTGTACTGCTTTCAATTCATTCGCACTTGACCACTGAGACGCACCAAAAGATCTCACCTCTTCGATCACATATGCCTCTGGGCAAAACATCACTGACCTGGGCCCCGTACAGAACTACTACATGACTAACGATACCGAACTGGTCCCGGTCGACTCAATCCCGCAGCCTGTAGCTTCACAATCCATTGAATTGGAGGTAGTTTTCCAAACCATGGATGATGGCACGAACCATGCAACACTCAATGATTATGTCTACAACTTCCCGATCGTGCCCGCCATCATGTCCGTACTCACTCTCGGTGAAAATGCAACGGCCCAAGAAGCATATGGACCGTATAGTATCATGCTCAATCATCTCGACGTTGTCGACATTGTTATCAAGAATGGAGACAAAGGATCACATCCATTGTGCGACAACATTTTTTCCAACCATGCCTCAGTTCGTTGCTGATCTCCATGTCTCAGCCACCTGCACGGTCACAAATTCCAGATCGTCAATCGCGCGGACAACTACACCTCGACGGATCCTACACTGAATCCTCCGCTGGTCGAGGGGCAAGCTAACCCAATGCGCCGTGATACTATTACCATTCCAGGCGGCGCGTCCGCCACGCTTCGGGTTGTCGCGGATAATCCTGGGGCTTGGCTTTTACACTGTACGTTTTTTCCGATCACGCTCGTGAGATAACTAATCACTTTTCGCTAGGTCACATCGAATGGCATTTCGAAGCCGGTCTTGCAGTCCAGTTCATCGAGGCACCACTTCAGGTTCAGGAGCGCGCTGTAGGACAGGTCCCGTCGTCCTTGTATGAACAATGTGCCGCGCTAGGTTTGCCTCAATCAGGAAACGCTGCTGGTCATGCGTCTGCGACGGATTTGTCTGGGCTGCCTTTGGGACCTTGGCCACAGATAATGGGTTGGCTGCCAAAGGGTATTTTAGCCATGACTGGGTGAGTGTGCTTACCCCCATATTCCGACGGACTCGTCTGATGTGTTGTCTATGCAGGTGTGTAGTCACGGCTGTCGTCGGCATGTTGAGTGTGGTGTGGTACACGACGGGGGTCACGGACAGCGAGGAGGAGATCGAGCAAGAGGTGATGAGGCGCATGGAAGCCAAGCGAAACCGAAAACGCTTTGGATTGTTCCAAAGGACGGGCTGATGTTTGCCACCCTGCGCTTGTTAGGTAGGTGGGGGGTACGACGGGTTGGTTAGGAATCATGTATGTAGCCTCCAGAAGGAAGACGTTGTCCCAAGACTTGGCATGTTTTGTCCAAGTAGGCTGACGGTGTGAATCAGGACGGGCTATATACGTACACAAGACACACGGGTCCTGGCGATCCTTTTTGCACTCGGAGTGAGACGTCGACGACACAGCCGGCGTTATCCGAGCTTTTAGAGAAAAGTGACTCCGAAATGATACACTCTGGGATCCGTCTTCTCCTTCGTCCCCTCTCTACCACCACTCTCCTCCCCGTCACCAAGCAGGGCCTCCTCAGATCGCGCTCCATGGCCACCGCAAACACACCCGCCTTCGTATGCACTTGTCTTTTGCATCTCACTGCAATTACTTCTAAGCCAGCTCTAGAACAAGGTTTTGTACGCACCTCTGGCCGAGATCGATCCCGAGGTACAGAACATCATCGACAAGGAAACCTGGAGGCAGTATTCTGGCCTTGAACTCATTGCCTCGGAGGTTCGTTCCCCCAGTTTTTTTTTCCCTCGAAAACGATGTTCCTCGCTCTCAACACCCTTCCGAAGAACTTGACCAGCCGTGCCGCCATCGAGGCCAATGGCTCGATCTTGACCAACAAGTATTCCGAGGGTCTTCCTGGGGCCCGGTACTACGGTGGGAACGAGTGGATCGACGAACTCGAAAACCTCTGCCGCAAGCGGGCCTTGCAAGCATTCAACCTCGATCCCGCAAAATGGGGTGTCAACGTCCAGCCATACTCTGGAAGCGTAAGTTCATATGCCGGTTCGACGTGCGTCGCTCCGGGGCTGATCGTCATTTGTCATTTTTCTTTGTTTTTTTCACCCCGTTCAGACAGCCAAGTGTGTTACGTCGCTCGTGGATCGGCTGGGCAGGACTGACTGGCTTTCCTTAGCTTTGCAGCCCTGACGGCGTTGATCCAACCTCAGGATAGACTCATGGGACTGGGACTCCCCGACGGTGGTCATCTTACCCACGGTTACTACGTATGCTCCAATATCCTCGGACTTCGCCGCCTCACACCGGCTTACCGGTTTTATACAGACTGCGAAGAAGAAAATGACCGCATCTTCAATCTACTTCCAGTCTTTCCCTTATGGTCTTGACCCTTCGACGCAACTCATTGATTACGCAGTCTTGGACAAGCAAGCCAAGATATTCAAGCCTCGTTTGATTATCTGTGGTGCTTCCGCTTACCCGCGAGACTGGGATTACGCGACGCTCAAGGCTACTTGCGACAAAGAGGGTGCTTATCTGATGGCAGACATCGCTCACACGAGTGGTTTGATCGCCGCACAGGAATTAAACAACCCTTTTGACTATTGTGACGTCGTCACCACCACAACGTGAGTGTCCCCACGTTTCGACTTCCCGTCCAGATCCGGGGACTGAGTGGATTTAGTCACAAGACTCTCCGTGGCCCACGAGCAGGCCTGATTTTCTTCAGAAAAGACAGTCAGAACCACCAAGACCTCGAGAAGCGCGTCAACGATGCTGTCTTCCCTGCCTGCCAAGGTGGTCCTCATAACCATGTTCGTCTGTCCCTAAACTCTTGGTATCGTGTCGTAACGCACCTTTCCTGCAGACGATTGCTTCCGTCGCAACTGCATTGCTCCAGGTTTCCCAACCCGAGTGGAAGCAGTACGCACGTCAGGTCATCGCCAACGCTAGAACGCTGGCTTCCTACCTCGTGGAACGTGGTTACAAGCTCCAGACCGGTGGTACTGATAACCACCTCGTTCTTTGGGATCTCAGGCCTCTTGGATTGACTGGTAGCAAAATCGAGAAAGTGTGTGACCTTCTTGGCATCACCATCAACAGTATGTTCCATCTTGGCATGCCCTGCTCCACTTGTCGAGTCAAATCTTCTATTTAGAAAATGCCGTTTCTGGGGACGCCTCCGCGCAAACGCCAGGTGGTATTCGTCTCGGTACCGCTGCTCTCACATCGCGTGACATGGTGGAAGAAGACGTCAAGGTCGTTGCAGAATTCCTGCACCGTGCCGTTCAGCTCTCGCTCGTCTTGCAAAAGGAGGCTGGTTCGAAGTTGCTCAAGGACTTTGTCCGGGTGGCTACCACCGAGAGCGAAGGCAAGGTCGGGGTGCAGCTAGTCAGGGAACTGCGTCGGGACGTCGTTGCGTTTGCCCGCAAGTGGCCTTTACCTGGTGCCGACGTGTCTACGATTCAACGACCTGCGGGCATCTCGGAGGATGATTAGGGGGGTGATGGCGAAGATTCAACGATCACAAGCGGATTTTTCCTTATTCCGATTTGGACGTTTTCAACATCGTCCAACAAAAGCATCACGAACCATTTGTGTATCCTTAGTTCCCATGCTCGATGCTCGGCATGTGCTATACAACGTGCAACGACCCTGATGCTTCCAAGTGTAACATGTCCGTCTTTTTCGTGGTGAGAAGCAAACAAAACTTGATCGGTTTCTGAAGCGGGCTTTGGATGGGCTGCGCTCGTTTTTCATTTTTAGTAGGACCCTTTATTTGCTACTAGCCATCCTCCAATCACAGCTCTCAAATGGCCTGTGGTAGAGGTATTCAAGCGATAACGTTATATAGCGTCTTTGCACATGGGCCTTGGCCGAATGGAGCATCATGTGAGGTTTGCGGGACCCTTGAAGCGCTGTGTCCGATCGATTTGATCCCCTCATACCATGAAACATGCCGTCACTGAGCCCTTTCCTTTTTGTTATCTGATTAAATACTAATTACATATTCATGTTTGCTGCGTGCTAGGTACACCAAGACATATATATGATTCTCGTTGGACACGCGGTTGTGAGCCCGTAGAGATAATGGGTCGAGAGGCGCTGGAATGAAACAAAGATGGGATATACAAGTGAACACCGAAAGATGAGGGTCCGACGAGCGAATTTGGACGTCGTTGTATTGTGCCAGGCCCCATGATCTGACTCATCTGAGGCGGTTAGTACAATGCTGAGTGGTACGGTAGTGATCGTTTCATTGTTACCAGGTTCCCGGCTAGGTCCAGTCGCTGATGGGCCGTTCCAAGCGATCTTTGAGATTTGAACTTATTGCGATTCACCACTCTATTCAGTTGACTAGCGATGACGTCCGCGATTCTAGATACCACCATTCCGTCCGCTGTGGGGTCAGTATCATTTCTTCAAGAGAAGCTTTGGTAGTCCTGTTTCACCCCCTACACAACACACCATGGCGTCCTATCATGAACCATAACGGTACGGGAGGCTTGTCCATCAACTTGTTGGAGGTTTTGTTTGATTACCAATGGATGCCGTGATCACTGATTCACCCTGAGGACCTGATGAACAGCTGCGAGGAGATATCGCTCTGCCTCCGAGTCCGGGTAAATATTTAAGCCAGTCGGTGTCCCGTCTCCCATGCATTCCCCACCTGGCCCCATGAATCTGCTGCCCTGGTCTCCAGCTCTGAAAAGTAAGCAGCGTTTTGGCCGTTTGGCCTCTCTTTATTTGCATGGAGAAACTGAGACTGACGAGGCGATTGGTCGACCTCTTCTTTGCTCGGTTTTCAGTCATCGCGGGCACGTTCCACGGTGTTGCGATCGTATGCACGGTTTTTAGACTGGGCTTTCGCTGGTATATGGCGCGTTTTTGGTGGGAAGACGGTTGGGCCGCGTTCGCGCTCGCAGCCGACGTGGTGTGTCTCGTGGCCGCCATGCTGGATGCACCCGAGACAAGTAAGGATCAGATCTCTTTTCACGCGACTCACTATTTAGATAGACGCGTCTCGTCTCGTCTCGAACCAGACCAACCAATAGACAACATTTCCGACTGGATGGCGGCGATAGGGTTTCCTTGCGTTCTCTGGTACGTGCTTTCGATTCCGCGCACGCAAGTGTGGTCCTTCTTATTTTCTTTGTGCTGACTGCTCCCTCAGGGCTTGTCGGATAAGCATCCTATTCTCCATCGTCCGCGTCGCGAATCCCTCTCAGCGGCTTCGACGCATCGCGTTCCTCGTCGGATGTTCGTTCATCGTCATGTGGGCCGCATTGATAGGTCAGAAAATCGTGATCTGCGTCAAGGATGACTGTATAGTCGCAGCTTCGGTTGGAATCTCCCAACTCATCAGTCAGTCGTTCCCAGTCGTTCCCCATGTCCATCCCAAGGATCTCAATCCTCGTTTATAGCGGATGTGATTTCCGATTCTGTGCTCGTCGTTTTGCCTATTTATTTCCTCCGAAGCACGAGGATTAACCGCGGACAGCGGATTCTGATATATTCAGTGTTCTCTGCGTCGTTGTTGATCACTGCGGTCACTATTTTACATTCTATCGCTCTCATCACGGTGGTATCAACCGGAATCGTCGTCATCGGTCACGCCAAGGTAAGTCGTGTTTGATCTGTCATCCTCTCTCGGCGCATCAAAAAAGAAAGGGAGAGCGTGGATGGAGGTTTTCGTCTCCCTCGACGCCCATGCCTCCATGACGATGTGACACACTCGCATTGGTTTTTTCTTATCTTTTGTTTGCTTGTCTGACTCACGTGGCATTACGTGGTAACAGACCGCGCTCTCGTTGGTCGTGTGCAACCTCCTCGTGATCGTGGCGTTTATACATTGTGTGTGTCGCCGTGGCAAGGGGGGCGATCTCGACGCCTCGGAAGAGGTGCTCTCGCTCACGAACGTGGATCTTAACACGGGCTTCACGGAGAGTGGTGTGGGTGGGTACACGATGATGGGCGTCGTACCGGTCCCAACGGCGTCGGAGAGGCCTCACTCGACTCGGACGGATATATCTATAGGGGTCGAGGAAAATGCGGAGGGGCTTACGGGATCCGACTCACCATGATGGCCGACGAGTTTTGTTTGGGGGATTCCTTCATATATATATCTGTGTCTACAGCTTGACTTTTGAACGTAGGATATGATCTAATTTGGACACCATGCAATATATGTACACTAATGCATGGGTTCCCGTTCCCCGGTGTGTACCGCGAATCGGGCGTCTTCCCTGCTAAAGCCGCACCTCGGAGACCGATGCAAACAATCAAGAGACCATCACTGAATGGATCAATTGAATGTACATAGATGGGAACTCTGCGTTGGCTGGCAGGTGCACAGAATGTCAATTCCTCGACTTGCAGAATATAATAGATGCTTACTACTCGCCGTGCGGGGTGCAGGTGCGGGTCTGAGCTCCCGATGGGAGGTTCAATACACGTGTTCTTGCTTGTCAATGATTCACAGTCAAGCGCAAATCGGACATGAATTGACACTGAAACACCGAAACAGAGAAATTTGTCATACCCCAAATACGCATCTCCTCCCTGAGGTTACCCGACCCCACAAGTGAATTGAACCCCGCAAGTGAATTGAAAGGCACATCATTGATGCTCGGCCAGGAACGCGACCGAAACTTGGTCAAGCATCCGCCTAATGTTAACACATACGGATCAAACACCATCGATACCAAAACGTAAACACGGTCGAGTGTCACATCGCCAAGTCGTGCTACATACTACTACTAGGACAGCCATCAACGCGATGACGTAAGCTCAAGCTCTTCTTGTTAGTAAATAACTTATGTAAGTACAGTGACAGTATCCGACCACAAGACCCAGCTTATTGGCCCTCCTCCTCCCGCTCTACACATATCCGAGACGCTGCCGCAGTCACAGATCCAGATGCCTTGGATTGACTATCACCGAAAGACCAAGTAGACGAGTTTGTCGTTTCCGACGGTGCGGGCAACGACCGCCCCATGCTCGTCTCTTGACTGTACCCTCCCTGAGCGAGATCGACCGTCGTAAACTCGATCCTGTTCATCTCGGGTATAGAGTGCTCGATGCCCATCTCCCCCTTGTGCAAAATGCGGTAGACGAAGGTGACGATCACGAGCAGGTTGCATACCATCATCGAGCACGCCACTTTGACGTGCTCAAAGACGACGGAACCCGACGTGAGGATCTGGAAGATGGCCACCGTCTCAATAATCGTCACGATAGTGATAACCATGCTTGCCGACAACGCGGAAGATATCAGAATCCTCCGTTTTCGACTCAGCTTCACGTTGCGTAAGAACCAGATCGGAAGCGCGCTCAAGAGTATGTCCCCGATACAATCCGCTGTTCACCGGTCGATGGTTGAACGCCAACACGGGAGTCGACGAATATCTGGTGCTTACTGGTGATCTGGGCTGTGAAGACCGTCTTCGTCATGAGACATGCATCCACAATACATAACTGAGTTCGCAGAGCGAGCGTCGCGATCCACATCATCCCGAAAAAGGTACCAATACCGAGAGCGATATGTCTCAGCATGCCCTCGGGATGCGAAACGCGCACTATGGAAGCCAAAACGCTTATTCTCGTGGCCCTGTAGTTCGTCATAACACCGTTCCTTGTCAATTCCCGCACGCCATCGATCCGACGAGTCAACGCACCACATCAGCACCGGATATGCGAACGAAATGATCCAGTTTGCGACGGAAAAGAAACGAGGTATATCGTCTGATCATGCACTCATCAACAACTGTTGGGAGCAGTTTTAATGATTACTTTACCATTCGGAATTGGCTTCTCGAGCACTGAAGTGATCAGGAAGGCGACGTCGGCCAAGAACGCAAGCACAGCCCAAGCATCATCCCACCACATGTGGGCTGTGTACCATCGGTACCAGAGCCGAAACACGGTCGAGAGTATCGCCACGCTGTGAAAGGACACCGAGACCGCTGCGGATACTGTGGTTCGTCATCAATGACATTTGACAAAAGTCGGGAAAAGTCACCAATCAATGACCAATTCCAGTTAGGGAACATCACGTTGGACGAGCAGTAACGAGTGATTGCAGCCTTCAGTTGTTCAGTCTATCTTTTGTAGATTCGTGTTCAGGGTGGGGTCCGTTGCCGATAGCGATTCAGAGTCTCATATCAGCTCAGGGCAGCCCATCTGAAAAGATGCTATGTATGTGAAACGTCATCGCTTGACTATGATACTACCTCGAGACCTGTGATTGGAGGATAGCTAGCAAACAAGGAAATTAAAGATCCTACTGAAACAGAAAACGAGCGAAAGCCCATGCCGATCATCAAGGACTTTTCAGAATGCCGATGGGGGATGAGAACCCAAAAACCCACTGTCAACACGAATTCCGTAACCTGAATCATATCCATGATATTGCCATGGCAATGACTTAGCGGAGAATTATCATATCAGCATCAAACTTAATTTAAGCCATGTTTACGTTTCCGAAAGCACACGATATGCGAACAAGGAGTACACTAGACCTCACAGAACAGTACTACGGTGGTACCGATTTATAACACACACTCTCTCACTTGTCTCCTTCACACACCACTCACATGGGACGCTCCAGTGACAGCACTCGATACTGAACGACCAGGACCTCTGAACGACCAACTGGAAGACTTTGTCGTGGCTGACGGATTGCTCGTCTCTTGGCTGATCCCTGCCTGAGGGAGTTCCACTGTCGTGAGCTCGGCCTTGCTTGTCTCGAGTTGCGAATCATCCAGATCCGTCTCGTCCTTGTTCATAACTCGGTAGACCCATGTGACGATCACCAGAAGGTTACATACAATCAAGGAGAGTGCATACTACAGTAGCTCCGTGGTAAGCTCACTCGTTCCAAACGGTCTCGGTACTCACCTTGACATGTCCGACGATAATTGTACCTGACGTGACGATGTTGTGGAGCAGTACCACGGCGTGCACGACCGTCATCACGTTGATAACCATGCTCGCTGAGAACGCGGAGAGGATCAAAAGCTTTCGTTTACGACTTAGCTTCACATCACGCAAGAATAACACGGGAAGCCCGGTCAAGAGTACGTCGGCGATGGAATCCGCTGTGTCACCGTCGAGGGGTCACCGGTCATGAGTAATCTCGGTTTGTAAGCGCTCGTGCTCACTGATGGTCTGGGCGATACTGACTGGCTTGGTGATGAGGCAGCCATGTTTGAGGCAAACTTGAATTCGTTGACCGACGAGACCAAGCCACATGACTCCGAACGCGGCACCAACACCGACGGCGATCCGTTTCAACATGCCCACGGGCTGGGACAAGCGTACCATGGAAATCAGAATACTCATTCTGCTCGCCCTAATGTTTCCACCCCGCTGGAGTCATGACACGCGCCAACCAAACCCGAATTGGAGGAGCTCACCATATCACCGTGGGAAATGCAAAGGAGAGAATCCAGTTGCTGGTGGTGGAAAAGCTGGGAACGTTGGCTGTCAAGGATGCTCGTCCTTTAATATGTTGGTATGTACGAAGACGGCTTCGTGATCTTACCACCCGGAATAGATTGGTCGAGCCACGTAGCGACAAGACACATGATATCGGCCAGGAGCGCGACCAGAGCCCATGCATCTTCCCACCACATACGCGCTGTATACCACCGATACCAAAGCCTGAACAAAGTTGAGAGTATTGCTAAGCCGTGGAAGGTCGTTGCCAGAGCTAGGACACGAGGTTTATTACCACCAGTTGTTCGAAACGGCTAGAAATTCACCAATCAATCCCGGATTCCAGCTGGGCAACATTTCCTGAGACAGGCGACGAGGAAAAAAGTGAGTTTCGGGTTGCGCAAGGATGGTTCACAGTACCCATGTTGAAAACGCCTTTTCTGTATTTGAATTGTCAGCGTGACGCTAGCAAATACATACTCGTTCACGAGATCGCCGTCTGGTGGCGTCAGGGCCCTGTTTTTGCTAACCTTTTCCCAACATTGAGCATCCCTGACAAACATTATGCGGCCGCATCACCAACACGGAAAGACTCGGGTTTTCTTTTAAGAATAGCACAGGTCCTGGCACAGGAACAGCCCCCGAATAACCTTCGTTACTAGCGTCCCCCAATCAATTAATCACAGCTCGCACATAACTGAAAATGAATCGCCAAGCAGTAACATTACAAAGTGTCTTCGCAAATATTGAGGTGTTGGTGCAGAGATACCCGCAGTTCCCGCATCGTAGTCGATTCTGGAACACGCCAAGGCACGATTAATCTACTCAGTTAGCGTGCAAGAGTAGTACGGCAAATGTGTTGCTACTAGTACCTGGAGGTTAACCTGACCGGAAAGGGTGTACCCTGTTCTGATGACCCCACGTTAATTCACGTTTGAATTATGAGCCGACCCTGTGGGCATGGGTGACACATTGTTTCCGTCTACGTTCAGACTTGGGACACAATGAGTGCAGGGGCTTGGCAGGGATGATGGACACGAGCATCTTCCGAGGCTGGGTTGCCAGAGAACGACGGTCGTGAATTGGACAGGTTCACTTTCGGTGGATATCCCAAGATCCATATCCGTCTTGTGGAAAACCCGGTATACGAACGCCGAGATGACGAGGAGGTTACAGATGATGACGGAAAGTGCTGCCTGAGAATTACAATGTAAGTGGGATGCGCTAACACCGATGTTCAATTATTTTACCTTGATGTGAGCAATCAATAGGCTTGTACTGGAAAGAGGTAGGAAGAGGACGATAGAATGCGCTACCGAGATAATGGTGATGCAAATCGAGAAGGCAAACGACGAGACGAGGAGCACGTGCTGGCCCCGCGATATCTTTATACCTTTCAGGAAGAAAACAGATGTGATCACAAGGAGGGTGTCGGCAATCACATCGGCTGTGGAATTTCATTGACATCCACTTGAACATCGGAAGTGATGTACTTACTGATCAACTGAGAAATCGCAACACCATGGGATATAGGGGACAACCGCGTAGCACAATTGTACAATTTCTGTGTAAGTACGGCAATCCACATCAAACCAAAGGCGATTGCGATTGCGTAGGACACACGCCGGGTGCGTGCCTGGGGGTTTGTGATTCGGATTATCGCGGCTATCATGCTCAAGCGCGCTTCCCTGTGCTGCAATCAATTTCAAGGCTAGGAATGGCAGCGTGGATGGAAACACACCAGAGGACAGAGGTCAAGGTGACCGTGTCTACCCAAGTTAGAATAATAGCGGTATTGGAGGGATTCACTGATCATCAGTCGGAAATTTGATAATTGGAGTGGGGTGGGAAAGGGAAGACGCACGGGGGACTGAGTGATCCACCCATGCGCATATAAAGCAACTAACATCGGTGAGGAGGGCGAGTAGAGCCCATGTATCCTCCCAACCAAAGCGGGAGATGTACCAGCGATATGTCGACCTAAAAATGCCGGAGGCGATGGCGAGCAAGTGAAAGAAGGATGCAATCACTAGGGTGGGCAAGGCTTGCAATATGGGCAGTTGTTAAGTCGCGATCACGAACCTTTGGCATCCAGTGGCCAGGACTGCCCAGGAGATGGCATGGCTCGTGAAAACGGATGTCAGTGGGAGAGAGGAACTTGGGAGTGAGTAACCGCAGGCAGGCGTCGAACGATGAGAGACTTGAAGCATCGCAAACGATATAGTTTGAGTCGGGTGAGTAAACCAAGGCCCTTTGTGTGGGTGAGCAATTGCGTTAGTGCCAAGAGGAACTGCACTTACCCTGTCGGTAAGTGGTCCGAGTGGCCGGGAGCAAAAGCATCGGGGGCGTGGGATAAAAATACTATTTTGAGCGAGACGTGTCGTATCGATCCGAGATGGCGTTCGTGGTCGAGCGATAAGAAAGCGGTTGGAGACGTTGCAATCTTCAGCTTCTTGACCCATGACATGCATGATCAGTGGCATCAAGTTTCAAGTTCCATGATACCCACTGTACGATCCCGTCGCTGAGCCGTGTCGAGCACGTTTCGAGGTATGGTTCTTGTGTGATTCCGCTGATCCGGGATTGAAGGGGATGGTCTCGTAACTCTCGTTGAGCCACCTGTGGTTGTAGTGAGCGGTAGTCGTGGAGGTCTTGCTCCGATTGTGTACGCTCGGTCATTTCGCTCACCTCCTGGTAAGTCATTCAGTCGTCGAGTTCGCCGTTGACCTCGTGTCTGATTACGCCCAGATAATTCGAGGATGATCCCGGTTTGCTCCGTGGTCACATGATTGATCAGGTAGGGGTAGTTTCCATTTTGAGCAAAGTACTTGGATTTCTGCCTATACCTGAGCCAAATGAGATCGATGAAGCAAACTGTTACAACCGTCCTCATCACATTTCCGACTCGCTCCCTCCTTTCCTCCTTTCCCCTAGTCCACCATGATCTTCGATCGCTCACATGTCCTCCTCCACCATTCCTCCCTCGACACTACATTCTACGGTGTAGAACACACCGTCTCCTCCCCTGACATCCCTATCCATCAGTTCCGCGGAATAAAATATGCCATCGTGCCCGCACGTTTCCGCCAGTCAGTCCTCTGTTCCTCATACCCTTCCGTTGTCGATGCAACCAAATTTGGGTATGCATTCCTCTTCCACTCTGTCATCCTCTTTCGCTCAGGTTTGTCGCTCAGCCCAATTTGCCCCCAAGCAAATCAGAAGAGTCTCGAAGAGGAGCTCATTGGTATCCCAGACACCGATATCCCCAGACAAGTCCTCGCTCAGCACGAGTTTGACTGTCTGAATTTGAACATCACTACCCCTGCTCACCAGAGCTCATACTCTCGATTCCCTGTCATGGTTTGGGTGCATGGGTTGGTCCTCCCCTCTCCACGTGTTTCCTCCAACTTATTCCATCAGGGGCGGAAATCATGGGTGTGGCTCTAGCTGGGTCTATGACGGCGGTCCACTCGTCGCCACGAGCTTACGAATTGGCAAACCGATCATCCTCGTTACCTTCAAGTACGTCCTCGGGTTTACGTCTCAATCCATACTCACAATCACGTTACCCAGCTATCGTCTGGGCTTCTTCGGTTGCGCAGCAAGTCCAAAGCTTGCCGAAGATAATCGCGCAGCAGGTGACCAAGGTGTCGGTAATTACGGTTCGTCCCATTCTTGTCGTCTATTCTCCAGCTTATCACAATCTCCCAGGCCTACGTGATCAGCGTCGTGCTCTCGAGTGGGTGAATCAATACATCGCCAATTTCGGTGGTGATCCTTCAAACGTAACTATTTTCGGATCTGGTTCCGGCGCAGCGGACATCATTGGCCATTTGTATTCCAATCCCAACAAGTCTGATCCCCTCTTTGCTCGTGCCATCGCACAGAGTGCCATCATCGAGCACAATGTGCCCAATATTGCTACCGCAGGCTGGCTCCTCTCACGAGCCTTGTGTGCACTTCGCGTATCGACCTTGGACCAGCTTCGCAACGTTCGCCCGGAAGTGCTTGCAGAAATCCCCTGCCCTATACGCGCTGTAGACGACGGTATCTTCTTCCGCGCAGGCTGGCGAGAATCCCTGTTTCCTCCTCCGGAAACGGAAGACATCGATGCACCTGTTCGCCACGGTCTCACTGCACTCCGTTTAGGGGTTCACAAGGGTAAGAGCAAAAGTAGAAGCCCACACCCACAAGGCCGTGCCGCTCCACCGCCTGCCATTTCTGGTCTCCAGCCGCTCATCATCGGTGACTGCGCTTGGGACTCCGATCTTTGGAGCGCCCAAGCCTCTGGCTGGGCAGCGTCTGGTGTCGTCCGCCGGCTTCGCGCCATCTGCCAATCCCTGAACAAGGCTACCGCTCTTCTCAATGCCTACGACATTTCTCCCCATACGACCTATGAGCTTTCTGACCGGGTATTAGAGCTCGTTGAGGACGCTCGCATCGCTTGGCCCACGGAGTGCGTCTTCCAAGCAGCCAAGAAGAGCGGTCGCCATGTGTGGCGTTATGTTTTCGACCAAGAAGGCCCGGCTCGCGGTGTTCCTCATCATGCAGCTGACCTCGTTTACCTCTTCGACAACGTCCCACTGCCTCTTTCCCCAGCTTCTTCGCCCATGTCGTTCGGGGCTGATGAACCGCTTCCATCGTTACCCTCTTCCGAGTCATCTAATGGTGATATTGTCGACATTATTGCCCGCACCCGTACCCTGCACGACATCGAGATGATGGATGAGGACGCCTTTGACTATAGTTGTCCCACCCGATCCAATGAAGGGTGGCCTCATCCCGTGGTCGACGAATGGTCGTACGGACGCGTGCGTGACGCTATCCAGTCGCGTTGGATCGCATATGCATGGGGGGAACGACCCTGGGACAATTCGCATGGCAAGATCTTTGTTTTCGGCCCGGAAGGCGAAACGGGCGAGCGTTCCGCTGGTGTCTTTGAAGGCAGGCGAAGACGTAATATCTGGGAAGAGGTGTTGCGACCCCTAGGGGTGGCGCTCGTCCACAAAGTGGGGCATGAACTCAGCAACGGACCCGTCCCTGGGTCGCAGTGATTGTCCCATTTCCCAGCCCGCAAGGCCAAGGGTCTAAAAGCGTGTTTGCGCACACCTCGCCATTCTTAACTCTTCTCTCCGGGTTCTCCCGCATTATCTATTGGGCTTTTCTTTGGGTCAACGTTGCAAAACGGTCTGCTATTCCCCTCCCTGGCCCGGGGTTGTTGTCATTGGATTAGCTATTCTTTTCTTCTTGCCTCATTTGTGTGTGTGTTATGCTATCATCATCCATCCCATGTTGTCTGTCTTCTACTGCATTCCACACATCCATCCTTGATTTTTATGCTGTCTCGTAAACCTGCTTTTGCTGTCGTCCATATCCCTCCACGCACTTCATAATTTCATTTGTCCACTCATGTTTGCACGTCTTAGACACTGATGTTTGCAGCTACTATGTAATAGAACCCATACCTTCATAATCGTTTCTGCCGTGCCCGTAGGGTCCCATCATAAGATGAAACATTGAACGTAAACCAAATGTATGCGAATACACACACCTTAACAAGCCCCACGCGTCATGGAAGCATGAAAAACGTGTTCTCGCCAGCCGTCCCCTGCACCGTTTGATACGTCAGAAATCAGGTCTTTCACAACCCCTCCCTCGTCAAACCTCCCCCGTCGTACAGCATATGTCTGATCGAAACACACAACCTGGTCGCAAACATGCCCTCTCTCCAACACATCACACGCCGATCGCAAATCGAAGCCTCGCAGCTCCTTGGACTCCTTGAGTGCGAAAATTACGCGCAAAGGCATGTTCGTTGATCAAAAGAGATCCAGGCTGATGATACGAGTCAGTGTCAGTGTCATTGAAATCTGTTCCGTGGTTCGTTTTTCGTTCCTGGAAACGACTCGAGATCAAGGCGTTCAAACGTTCAAGGTTCGCCGCCGCATCGAGAAGACGCTGCAGCCCTCTGCCCCGTTTCGTCGCGGCTTCGATCAATCGGACGCTGTGTCGAGAGGGGATTGGATGGCTCAGCCGCCAGCGTCGACTCAGTACCCGAAACGTGTAGCACGTATCGTGTGTCATGTGTCACCATCAAGCATACTGCCAGTGGTTGTTCAATATTCAATATGAGGAACGTCGGCTCGTTTTGCGACTTGGGGGCGGTCCAGGGACCTTACCCGATCAAAACGGCCGGAGCATGCAAAAAAAAAAAAAAAGGCATCCTGGGCACTGGTACAAGTTCTGGACGGAGCCGAGCGCTGAGGCACCGAGCACCGAGATTTGAATTTGGCAACGAGTTTGCTATTCGTTCTTTCCAATCAGAAACAGGGGGCAATGGGCGGTGGGCAAATAGCTGGTCTCCCATCTTTTTTTTTTTCGAAAGCACCTCGGATGCATTCTCAGGCTGGCCAGGGTGATCACCAGGTAACCTGGCGTGTGCGAAAAAAAAAAAAGTCCCAGTCTGGAATTTGATCGAGTCGTTCCCGTTTGTGGGTTCGAGGTGCGGTGGGGCGCTTGGAGCCCGAGGGGAGTGGAGCTTCGCCATGACATGGGTGTCAACCGGGTAATCGAAGGTGGACACATCGGATCCGGGAGCGAGTTCTCCACCGAGAAATGGAGGGAGGGCGGGCGAATCGTACACATATAGACGCAAGGCATGAAAGACCAAGTCGTACTGTCGACACGCGCTTGCAAGTTCAAGATCCAAAGTGACAGTGAATATGATGCATTGCATAGCAGATCATGAATAAAGTGCAGCTACAGTTGTGTACAATACAACATAGCCCAAACTTAGGGAACGTGTGGAGAAATCCAGCGTGACGGGGCTCGAGGTATCTCTCAAAGGCTACCATGCCCGTAACAGCAAATATATCCAGTCAATTTATGTTCATCCGACGCCAGGACGGATGAGTGTTAAAAGCGAGCGACGAAGGCGGGTTCGACCCGCGTTTAGAGGTGTCGCAGGTTCGTTAATATCCAGGATGAGTCAATCATCGTCAGTACGAGTTGTGAAGTCGAAGGAGGGGAGAGTGAGAATGAATGGAAGTTGTTCTCCATCAAGCCATTGCTGTGGTGATGGCTTGGACAAGCATGCCGTTGTAATCGCCACCTTGCTCATACATGGCGAAGCCGCCGAGACCGGCCTGCTTGATGTACGCTCCCTTGGCAGCTGCAAGCCACATGTCAATGACAAAGATCAACATGGTAATCACGAGACATACTCAATGACTGGGGATCGTCGTAAGAAACCAAGACAGAGGTGGAAGGGTTGTAAACAAATGGCTAACGGAGATGGTCCATCAGACATCGAAAGCCGAGCGATCAATCAGGGACGTACCGTCTGGCTGCACTCGTCGTACAAGCCAACCATACCGGAAGCAACGGTACCATCCGCGCTGAGGAAACCGTCACTGAACAATGCCCAGAAGTTGTAGACACCCGTGTTGCCATTGCCAACAGGAGGGTTACCACACTCATCGGCGGCGGTGATGGTTGGGTCCCAAGAGTCACCAACGGGGATGTTGGTCTTGTCGAAAGAGGTGTAGAGGTTGAGTGTGGTACCAGTGACAGCGGTAGACTGGGGAACTGTGAAACTGTGTCCGTAAGCTGCCACACCAAGAACGATCTTGTTCGCAGGGAAACCGGCATTGGTCCAAGCAGCGACTGCAGAAACAGCTGAGCCCTGTTGATTGGTAGTGGGGGCGCAGGTGTCGTTGAGAGGAGAGTTGGGGCCGGTAACAGTGCTGAAAGTTCCATAGACATCGTAGTTCATAACCTCTGGAATTAGGATAGATGAGTGGATGGAAAGAGCATGAGGGAGATATAGTTACCAATCCAATCAAGAACGTTTGCATATGCCGAGACATCGGTCAACGGAGTACCGCTGGCATCAACCCAGGGACTGATGCTGGTTGCAGCAGAGAGGGTGAGATTGGATGCGACAGTACGCATTTCCTGCATGAAAGAAAGGAAGTTGGCGCTGTCTTGGGGGCTCACGATGTTACAGCCGATGCCCTGCTTGCCAGGGTACTCCCAGCTAGTAGGGATGAGTAAGATGACATGAAAGAACGGATGGACGTACTCAAAGTCAAGACCAGTGAACCCGTGTGCGAAGGCGTATTGAGCGAGGGAATTGGCTAAAGTGCTGCGATTCTGGTCGGTGGCGACTGAGGATGACCAGTAAATACTACCGTCCCAACCACCGACGGTCAGAATGGGTTTTACGTTCTGAAAATGGTTGATGAGGGGAAATTGTCTGAGGAAGGTGGCAAACTCACGTTGGCCACGGCGGCGGCGGTGAACTCGTCGACCATGTTGGGGTCACTGAGGATGACCTCGATGGTGCCATCAGAAGAGGGCTGCGCGCTGTAAGGACGGGGTAAATGCGAGGATGAGGGGAGGAGATGCTAGCGCTTACGTGAAGAAAGCCATGTGTGTGTAGTTCTGCCAGGAGATGTTGGACACGCCGTAGTTGGGATGCCAATCGGCAAACCAAGCCATGGAGATCATACCATTGGTGCCTGCACCCGTGGTAGTGTTGGTGGGCGTTGAGACGGACGATGGGGTGGGGGACGGAGCTGCTGCAACAGAGGTCTTGAGTGTGCAAGTGGGAGCGGCGAGTGCGAGTGGCAAGACGGAGAGAAGGGAAAGTGCGGTAGAAAGCATGATTGAGGGAGAGGGGGAATGAAAGATCGTGAGTGAGTGAGTGAGGAATGGTGAAAATTAACGTCCGTCCTTTTGTAGACCGGCAACGCTGCCATTGTTCGCTCCACGGTTTTTGTTGCCATGTACCAGTAAATTTGGATCAAGTCCATAATTAATCTGGACTGGTCATTGTGCGCGGATAAAGAAAAAGACAATGGAGGACAACACGCGCTGACCGGCATGTGTCATTCATTAAGACGGTGCAGGGTCAAAGGCGCACCTGAACGAATCACCGGTGCGGCGACGAGAACTGATAGCTTCATCACCGTCGCACTGGCAGCACACCGCTCACCACCACCAACAACGTCCTCAGATCAAACCTATGATAGGCTATCCGGTGCTTCTAGCGCATGGAACCGAAAAGTTCCCTTCTTTATTTAAATTAACATCGCAAATGATCGTATCTACTCTAGGGTGGCTCGTCGCACGGTCTTCATCATTCTGTGCTCCCCGTCAACATCGTGTAAGGAATACCCAACTCACCGAATCTACAAGCCGTCTATCATCGGATTCCGGACAAGACCTATCCGCGCTGCAAGCCGACGTGCTTGTCTCGCTTCCACCGTTCTCGATCGCACCAACGCGACACTCAGTGCGACTGCTCCAACGAAGAGATTGTACCCTAGGAATTCGTAAAAGTCGGACCGCTCTCGTGTGACAATCCGCCCGCAGGACTGCCATGCTGGGGTCTCCCCTTGAATCGGTAGGGGCTCCGTAGACGTTATCGTACGGTTAGGGGAGCAGTGCATGAGGCGCCGGTTGCCAAACGGTTGGCAGAATGGCTCGTGCAACTGAATAAGGCGTCAGGGTGTGCATGATGGGCTGAACCATGCAGACTGACCGCATCGGGTGGGCATGGTTCGCATTCACCGAATGGATGGCATATCGACAGCGGCATGGCAGTGGTGTTGGATTCGGCGAGTACGACAATAGTCTGTGATAGCACCAACCTGCAAAGCGTCAGTACATGGGCGGTGAATAGGTGGGGATACTTGCAATACTTGAATCAGTGTCACCGACCGTGACGACGAGGGCATGGGAGCAAAGCACCGTGAGAACATCTGAATCTAAACCTCGACATCGACATCAACCATGGCCCGTCGCACAGCCGTTGTCGAAGAGTTTGACGACGACACCGAGCTCCCACTCCCACGTCCTTTACTCGCCGACGTCCGTGGCGCACTGCTCGAAGAAATCGGTGCATCAGACGACGAGGAGAGCTCTGATGATTTCGATCAAACGGCCACCGGTTCTGCATCTCCCTCCCACTCCCAGTTCCGTCCACCGCCTTCCATGGGTCCGTCTACCAAACCGCCATCGAATACGATCACAGACATCACCCCATACAAAAAGTATGTGTCATCTCCCTCGCACTTACTCACTCTCACCACACGAGCAGATGGACGTGCATATATCCAATATACATTGACGCAAAGCGGCCCTATGGCAGAGGCGAGCGCAGGATCGCACGTGAGAAGAGCATCTGGTGGCCCCTCAGCAAAGACATTGCCGACGCTACCAATCGCCTCGGCCTCGGCACATTGCACGAAGTGAACAAGTCCCACCCGCGCGACTGGGAGAACCCCGGTCGCGTGCGTGTGCAATGGAAGAAGGACGGGCGGCTCGTCAACACTGCTATCAAAACCAGTGCGTTCCCATCTTTCTCGTCCACCCTTCCTCACGTTTTACCTTATACGTGGTGACTAAACCGACGTCGACTGTTCGGTTCGCGACGGATAGAGAGGCAGTTGTTGGAGATGATCGCAATCCAGATTCAACGGATAAAACCTGACAACATACCTCGACCACCGTATACCACCGTATCACTCCCCCTCGTACCTGTAGTCCAGACAACCAAAGCGCCAACATCGAGCAAGGGTAAGCAGCCGGCAAAGCCGAAAGGCGGTGGGAGCGTGCCGCCTTTGTTGCCACAGAAGGCCAGCCGTCTGCCTGTACCCCCACAGCCAGAACCACCCTTAGCAAGCCGCGTGTCGCCATATTCGCCAGCACTGGCTACAGGCGTGTTGGTCGAGACCGTCAAGGCGGGTATGAACGCACAAGATCAAGGGCCATCTGGTCCTGGAATTGGGGGGATGCAAAAGGGCAAGCGGAAAGTCGTGAGGGTTAGAGGGTAATCAGGATTATGGAACGCTGCCGTAGTAGATATGAGAAGCATCTACAAATGTATTGCAATCCAGCATCACTTGTGACATTGTCGGTGAGCAAGACCCATGTTCGGTTTACTATGTAACCCCACATTCGAATGACAACCTTTCCGTTCACTGGACGGAGATTCTCGCCTCTCTCAGTCTCCTGCTCGCTGACCTCGTCCAAAAAACAGCCTTGGCCCGGGGGAAGATGTCAAGGCAGGGGGAATACACACTGTTGGCCAGGCCACGTACGTATGTTGCTGGTTGATTTGGATCTCTCATTCACAAGTACATTTACTAGTAACCCTTGCAACGACATTGGTCTCGAAGTAGCGCTCGAGACTTGAGCAGCAGCTGCATTGAAATTCAGATACCGCCGCCCAGGGCAAGCCTCCTTCACATACTAGGAGGCTGGTGACCAGGCTTGCCTCCTTGGACCGTCGCTCTGCCAGCAGGCAGAAGAGAACTTGCCATCCGGAGCGGGGAATGATTCTCGGGAGAATCGTGTTTCAAGGAATGCGCGGGGCTAACCGCCATTTCCCAAGTTGATCGGTGCACCATTCTAGAAGTCAAGATACCCGTTACTCACCCCATCCTTCGGGACATCGCGAGCGGATGCAAAACAAACAGCATAAATTCGGGACTGCATGCTCTTCGTTATCTGACCCTTGCAATGTCAACCCCCAACCTGCCCGATAACAGCGAGGCAACTCCTCCTGCTTTCCCAAGCGTATCCAAGTCGAGTTCTTATCTTGACCGCGTGTCTGTAGTCGAGGACAGTCTTGCGAACCTCGTCGACAAAGAGGAGGAGCAATCTACTTCAGGTTGGGCAAAGGCGCTCTTTGGCAAGCGAACAGGTCCTCCCAGTGATCCTGATGCCATTGCTACAAGACGCTCCGTGTTTGACGATCCTCATCTTGCTCCGTTCTATTGGCCAAAGAAGGATTACGAGAACATTCATCATTTCGATCCTTCAGCGAGGTGGACCTACCGAGAGGAGAAGGTAAGTGACTTGTGAACGGGGTTTTCCGTGCGTTGATCATCGTCAAGGCACTCCTGCGCAAGGTCGACTGGAAGATCATGGTCATGGCCACTGTCAGCTTTTCTGCGCTCAACTTGGACCGTACCAATATCGGTCAGGCAAATTCAGCTAGCTTTCTCTCTGATTTACACTTGACTACAAACGGTGAGCGGAACAATGTTTTACTTTCCTTGGGGTGTCCAATGAGCCGATGACGTTTCTGGGATCAAAGACTTCAACTTGGGGAACACCGTTTTCCACCTTGCCTTCCTGTGTGCGGAGTTGCCGTCCCAACTGATTTCGAAGCGTGTAAGTCAGCTTATGTTCAATAGTTCATCCATTGATGATATCAGATTGGACCCGATCGTTGGATACCGACCCAAATATGTCTCTGGAGTGAGTACCCTGCTGAATTCATGAAACAATACTGAACAATCCGTAGGCATTGTCTCTCTTAGTCAATTCTGGCTCACGGGAAGAACTTCCTTCCTTACCTGTCGTGCATTGCTGGGGTGCGAGGATTTGTCCGTTCATTTTCTTGCAATACCTTGACGTTGAACACAACAGACTTCTTCAAGGAGGGTATGACATCACCAATTGTGCTCCCAAGAATTCAATTGATCTCGCCCTTTCTAGCTTCATACCCGACCTGATTTTATACATGTCTTGTCCGTCCTTCTAATCGTGATCACCTTCTGTACTAACGATGTGTTGAAGACTTTTACACAAAGACTGAGCTCCCCATCCGCTTGGCCGGCTTTTGGATGTCCTTGAATTTCTGCGCTATCGTTGCTAGCTTCCTGGCCTACGGCATCCTCCGCCTCGATGGTGTTGCCGGAAAGGCTGGATGGGGGTGAGTCACTCCTACTACTATACGCTATTACAAGTCTAATCTTGTCAATCGTATGAATCCACAGGTGGTTATTCTTGATAGAGTGAGTGGTGCGAACGCTCCACAAGTACCACTTCGTTTAATTGCACCAACAGAGGCTTGATAACGTTTGCGATAGGCGTCGGCGCTTTTTTCAACATGCCACCATCTCCTACCCAGACAAAATCATGGTTCAGACCAAAGGGATGGTTCACGGAGCGCGAAGAGGTTATCATAGTCAACAAGGTGCTTCGTGATGACCCATCCAAGGTGATGAATAGCGTGTTCGTAGAATGATACATGCTAAACATCACTAGGGTGACATGCACAACCGAGAAGGACTAACCCTGAAAAGACTTTGGACTGCTATCTGTGATTACGACCTGTGGCCCGTGTATATTCTGTGAGCATAGGTGAATCCTGTGTATTATCTCTCGACCGACACCGTTCATAGCGGCCTTATGTTTGGAATACCAAGTAGTCCACCTTCCGCGTATCTCACTCTCTTACTTCGAGATGCAGGGCAAGTAAAGACCGTATGTTTGCATCGATCTGCTGATGAACTGATTCTCCAGATTTAATACATTCAATACCAACTTGTTGACTATACCATGTCAAGCGATGGGAATCATTAACATGTTTCTCATCACGCTCGTGTCAGAGTTGATTAACGAACGTACCATTGTGGCGATGATGCAGAATCTGTGGGTGTTGCCATTCCTGGTGGCCATATATGCATTACCAGCGAGTCCAAACCCGTGGCTGTTCTTTGTCAGTAATTCTCATCATCTCTCCGGGAGGGTACTGATTGATTGGCAGGGATTGGTTACTGGACTCCTCTCCTATCCGTATGTCCCTAAACCTTTCTTGTGATGCGTTGGCTGAACGTCCTTATCTCAGCTATACCCATCCAATCCAGGCAAGGAAGAGCATCGAACGAAATTTGCGACAACTAAGAAGTATTCATGACAGGTCGCATGGTGCTCCCGAAATTCGGGTGCAGTGGCTAGTCGTACAGTCAATGCGTCCTTGTACAACATGTACGCCAAGGGCCAATCTTTCTCGCCGAACTTTGGACTGAATGCCAAATTCTAAGGTTCGTGCAAGCAAGCAACGTCATCGCGGCTCAGATATATGTAGCCAGCGATGCGCCCAGATGTATGTTCCTCCATCCACCTTCTGTGTGGAGGTTCTGATACTCGTGTTCCACACACCACAGACGAACGGGGAAACAGAATCTTGATCATCATTTGTTTCGTCAACATGCTTTTGTTATATCCTGGTACGAAGGCCTACTACATCTGGCGAAACCGTCAGCGTGCAAAGATTTGGGACGCCATGACACCCGAGGCAAGTCGTTGGGCATTGACGGAATGCCGGAAACGAAACTGACCGCGGACGGTTTACAGGAGAAAGCGCACTATCTGAACACCACGAAGGATGTTGGGAACAGGCGGCTTGATTTCCGATTCGCACATTGAAGCGCTTGTATTTCGGATTTCAGAGTCCATTGCAAGGATGGGATGAATGAAAAAAAAATGTTGTGTTTATTCTCATACTCATGATAATTTTGTTATCTATCTTGTATTCGTACCAGCCCTTTGAGGATTTCCCCTAACGTTTGCCACTAAATTTTGTAATTGGAAAGCCTACTCGCAAAAGAAGCGTTGTGTGCATGTGTTATGCAAGAGCCTCTAAATTCAACAAGGACAAACAAAGCTCATGCCTCCCTCCATCAACTCAGATTCTGAAGACGATTTCGACTATGTCCCATCCGCAGACGGTAACCTCACCGCGCACTCGTCGCTCCTACGCGACACTGAATCTCGTACACAGACCATGACTCGGATACCTCTGACGAACAAGACGGAGTAGAGCACACTGCCGAGGTAGCCCCCCCTGAGACGGACCCTGCCGAGCAAAAAAAGTGACTTTTCTACTTTTGCTCGCTGTCGCGATATCGCGTGTACTGATGCATGAATCATTTCGCAGACAGCGCGACGCGCTCTGGGCCAGCTTTCAGGCGTCCGTGTCCACGCCCCCACCATCGTCCAGTGGACCATCCCAAACGCCCTCCGACGTGAAACGAGTCAAGATCGAAAAGACGTACTTGTTCGCGGGAAAGCACGTCACGTACGTCGTCCCACGTTCTCTTTCGTCTGTGTATCACGTACCGCGCTCACGCATGAAATCGTTTGGTTGCATTATTTATAATCCGTTCACGTTCACGTTTCCGCTCGTGTGCCACGCGCCCTTGTACCCCTTCTTTCTTTTTCTTTTTCCTCTAGGGACGTCATGGAAGTACCCGAGGATTCGGAAGAAGCGAAAAAGTGGCCGCGTTGGTCACCACACCCAGGTCTTACATCAGAGTCCGCGCTGGCGTCTACGCCTTCCTCTGAGAAGGGACAAGGGGAGGACAAGGACAAGGACAAGGGTGATAGCCTGGCACCACCACCCGTCGTCGACCCGAGTCCCATGGCACCGATGACAGCGACGTCCACGCCTGGGGTAAAGCGACCAGGCCCTCGGAAACCGCGTACCACGCTCCCTTCGATACCCAAGGCGTCGCAAGCCAAAAAGATCACGACGCTAGACAAGTCCGCGATGGATTGGCGCGCACACGTCACTTCTCAGTCGGGTGACGTCAAGGATGAACTCGACTCTAACAGACGTGGCGGTGGATATCTCGAAAAGGTGGATTTTTTGAAAAGGGTGCAAGACAGAAGAGAAGGTGCATTCGAAGCGAGTAAATCGGGCAAACGGCGAAAGACGTAGGTAGGTGAGCGTATTGTGAACGGGAATGGGGTAGACGATATATCGTACATCAACTTGGAACATTGTTGTGGCATATACTACAAACAGGGTAAACACTGGTTACTTCGACAACATACACAGCATTTCAAGCAACCGTGCGGGGTGGACAGATCCTGCCGTCCAACCCTTATCTATAGGGGACGTGGTATTCTCACCATTCAAGCGGACGGGCTCGCAGCCTTGCGAGGGTTGCACTTGGTCTTGTGTTCAGACCACGCAGATTTCTGGCAACTCGTATCACAATACCTAACCGAGGCGATCAGCTTCCCAATGACACCTACACGACGCTCAGCACCATACCTCGCTTTCTCACACCCACCACACTTGCGCAGCACCGCGCTCGGGTTCCCACACCACGAACACCGGGGCAACTCGGCCGGATTCGTCGACCATTTGGGGTGAGACGACCTTTCCGGCAGATCATCATCAATATCATCCCCATTCCGGTGCCTGAAATCGTGCAACCACGCAGCAAGCTGGTCTTCCGGATTGTCCCGTTGGACGATATGTTCGTGATCAATGCTCGTGCTATCGAGCCGCGCGACAATGTGGCCCCATTTTTCAGCGGCAGATCGGTAGCGCGTGAAGATGGTCACTTGCGCCTGGCGGAGCTGTGACATGGGAGGGTCGACGCCGAACACGGCATAAAACTCGTCGGCGATTCTGAGTTGGTCCACGTACCCCTGAGAGAGAGATAGAGACGGTGGTGTGAGGCAACACCCCTCAAAACGCCACGGGAAGCGATACATACCTTGAGTTCTCTCAGATCGGTCGACAGTTCGGGACCCTTGTCTGCAAGAGTGAGGGCGATGTACCAGTAAAGCACGCTCTTCCTGTGTCGCGTGTCCGGTGGCGCTTCCGCAAGATAGATTTGCCCGTCGTCCAGGGCGCTGCTCAGGTACGCCTGACCCTCATCCCACTTCTGGTCCCCTATCGTCGACTCCTGAATGCGACAAACGGCCAGGTTGCCCGCGATCTCGACCGCACGCGACAAGAGCGTATAGTGGACGAACGGTGTGGCGTTCTTGATCTTGAGACCCTTTTTCGCATACCGCAGTCCTTCCTCCAAATCCGACCCGAGCGTCATGATGTAATAAAAGTAGGGGAACTTGGGGTTACGCTCGATGGATTTCCTCGCGAGGGCGATGGCCTCGGGGATGCGCGAGCGGATGACAAAGAACTTGAGGTCGAGCATGTCAGCGAGATCTTCTTCCTGCGAACGTCGTCTCTCGCGGATTTCTTTGGCACAGACGGGTAGCGAATCGGCCCACATCGTGAATGGGAGTCCGGCGCTGATAAATTCAGATTGTCCGGTGCGCGGGTTGACGGCTTGGAAGCCGCCCTCGTTGATGGAGAACTCGGTGCGAGGGATCAGTTCGGCGAGGGTGAGACCTAGTTTATAGAGGTTACGGTCATGCAGACACTCTATCATTGCCTTCTGATAGTCCATGGAAGAACGGAGAGTGAGCGTCGATTCGCAACGGTCGATGCCATACCCGACGAGGAGCTCAGAGAGGTGACTCGGCAGGCCACGATGCATCGAGGTCATGAGCGTGCTGGGATCATTGAACAAAATCTCAGGGTCCGAAGGGGACTTGTGTAAGCGTATGACTGAGCCGAGGGCGTAGAAACGCGAATGAAGATCCGGGCTGCGGATGGACGCAATCAAGAAATCGATCACGGCGGGATACGCCAGGCACTCCTGGGTGCAATGTTGGGTGAGATGCCCACAAAACTCGAGGGCGTGGTGCAACAGTGGCAAGCTCGCGCCAGGGTTGGTGACAAAGTTCATGACGAGGGGTAAGAGGGTGGGGATCTCGAGCACTCTGATGTATTTCGCTGCGGGTCGTTGGGGTTCGTCGACGGACGTGACCGCGTGTGCCAAAGTGCAAATGGCGAGTTCGGCGGCGTGCAAGTCATCGGGATAGTCTTGGAGTGTCTTGATGATGGTGGGAGCGTGAAGCGTGATCTCTTTGCGTATATCTGCCCCTCCATGATGGGTAACGGTAGTCAACGCCCTCAGAGCGAGGTGACGAGAATTTTCCTTTTCGACAAGCGGGAGAATTTTGGCCAACAAACCTTTCGAAAGGGGTCAATTGCATGGTCGATCAAGTTGCAAAAAAGAAAACGAGCAACAGACTTTTCTGAAAGAGAAGGTTCCTGAGAATGGAATCGGCGGACATCTTGGCATAAATGGCGACGACGCCTCCTCTGATGATCTGGTTCCCTGCATGCGTGGAAAACAGGTCGTCGATGCGCGTGTAGATCTCGTCAAAGTTGTTGTATATCTTCTTGAGGCCGCTCCTCTTGGTGAGGTCTACGGATACGATCAGCACGGCGAAGCGAGGGAAGTACGAGCGGGAGACATGCCGGGGACTTTGAGGTGGCTGCATATCACCCTGACGACCTCGTCCCAGTCATCTGAAGATAGCTCGTCGAGGCTGCGGAGCGACCGCGGCTGGAGCGCAGGCGGAAGCGACGGAGGCGACGGAGGCCTGGGGGGCGAAGTGGACGAGTTGACTGTCACGACGGAGACGGTCCTTGTCTTGTTCTTCTTCGCTCCGTTTTGTTTCGCGCGAGGACCAGGCATCGTGAAAGTGGTCCTGGGCCGACCGTGGTTGCTGTACAAGCGATACTAGATAACAATGGAGCCCCCTTCAAAGTCCGCCTCGAGGCAGACGCGTTCCCCCACCTCATGCATCCAAATCCGATCTTTGGAAACTATCACCAGTAACGGATCCCCTCTTTTTTGTTGAATCTGTCCCCCGCATCTCAGTGATCAGTACAGGTACTACACCAAACGTCCATTTCTTCGAGATCCCCGTCTAGCACTCTTGCCGACCACCTTATTTGTCGGCAAGACCGTTCTAGACGTTGGCTGCAACGAGGGATGGGTCACATGCGAAATTGGTACTTGCATCGCAAAGGCAGCCGCCCCCCGCTGACCCACCCGGCTAGCACAGTCATGGGGCGCACGCCGCGTCGTCGGCGTCGACATTGACGACACCCTCGTTCGTGCCGCCTGGAAACGGCGACGCACACTGTGGAGCCTCCAATCCCCTCAAAAACAACCATTCGAGTCCCACGACGGATCCCCGACTGCCAAACGTGTTCGTCTCGACGTGGAGGCAGACGACGACATTCCCGACTACTTTCCAATGTCCTGCGAACAAAGCCATGGTCCACTCCCCATTCCCAGCAACGCAGTGGACGCCTTTCCGCACAACGTCACATTCCGAACGACAGACTGGGTCACCGAGGAGGACGTCACCCCCGACGAGCCCACATACGATATCGTAATTGCGTACGAGACACTCCTATGACACCCCATTGACATGCGCTTCTTACCGTTTTTCACCAGCTTCTCCATCACGAAATGGATTCATCTCAACCATGGCGATGAGGGTGTCACCACGTTTTTCCGTCGTGTGCACCGCGTTTTGAAACCGGGCGGCGTGTGTATCGTCGAACCGCAGGCTTGGGAGACGTATGGTAAAGCGCGGCGCATGGACCCCAGACTGAGAGAAAACGCGAAACACCTCCGATTGCGTCCGCAGGATTTTCCTGCGTTGCTGGAGGAACTCGGGTTTGAACCACGTCAACATCTGGGCACAGCCGGAGAAGGAGGTGCGCTCGATCTGGAGTTGCGACCTGCTTCCCCATGCTGACCAGTGTGACCTACAGGTTTCCGTAGACCTGTTGACCTCTATGCCAAAAAGTAGTCACAAACTTAAGAGTCGGTGACTGCAACGTAGAATGGCCCATGTTACTGACCGATTACGGTGGTAATATGCAAGCGTAAAAGAATTTCGATCACACTTCAGAATGTGATATTGCTACCAACCGGCGCTTCCAATCTACGACAATCCATCTCTTTGTATCCGACCCCGAGTATGTTGTCGTTACCTCTCCCAAAATCGTCATCGCCATCGATACACTATATATGCAAGAGTGTCGCGTACTCGGGGACAGGAACGTTGCTTGCAACGTGTAGCAGAGACAAAACAGTGTGGGTCTGGGAAGGTGATCACCAAGCTCAACCGTGGTATTTATTCTCCTTGACTGGTTTCTATGTTGCAGTTAAGCCGGATGTGGATTTCGAATGCATAGGGGGTCATGATGGAGCATAGTCAGGACGTCAAATGTGTCTCGTGGCATCCCACAGAAGAGGTTGTTCTCGTTCTCGAATAATGTCGCCTCGAGATTGATTTCAGTTCTGAGGATAGATCCTTGCGTCAGTATCCTACGATGATATGGTCAAGCTTTACACCGACGATCCGTCCGAAGACTGGTATTGCTTCGCAACGTTATCCGGTCACACAGGAACGGTGTGGTCCGTTGCATGGGCACCCCGCGGCGATTACCTTGCCTCTTCCGACGACGACCTCACAAATTGAATCTGGAGACGCTCTGCTGAACACGCATGGGAATGTGCCCATCAGCTGAAGGGTCATACGAGAAGCACATACTCGATAAGCTGGGGGACGGGGAAAGGTAACAATTTTGGATGGATTGCGAGCATGGGCAGTGATGGTAAAATAAATATCGGTTGTGAGTTGGATGGTCAGATGAGTGCCAATTACCTCTGAGCCCGCTCTGTGAATGGAGTCTCCCCAGCGGGATACTACACGCGCTGCGCTGTCGTCTAGAATAATCGCGTGCGTGTCATCTGCGCATGACATTTACGATGTAAATTCGGTGCGATGGGTTTTGAGGATCCCTACCAGGTAACCGTAGCGGGATGATGTCACCAACTGCCGGATTTGGTTATCAATTCATCCCGGGCAGATAAACGCCAAACCCCCTCTTCGAACTTTCAACTACCACTGGCATCATGCTATTGACCATCACCATGCCACGACTCACGACACACAAGCAATTCCTAGCCTGTCTGATCCCATTCCTTCAATCCTTACCACCCCTTGTACTTTTGTTCTTATCGACAAGCTTGTCCCATTTGCAGTGTGATAACACACCGATTTATCGGTGCCTTCTCATCAGCTTTGGATTCCTAGTTCTCTGTTTCGGCACTGGATGCCTATATGTCGCACTACCTCCAAAGCCATCTTGTACATTTGGCTGTGTGCTCACCATGCTGGCGAGCACACTAACAGCTACTGCACCTACAGTACAGCTCATGACATCCCAGAGCGAGAATGGTAAGCCTGAGGGGCATTTGCTTGTGTTGACAACTTATTTATTTATTTTCTTTCAGTCACCATGTGGTCCAAATATCCCATGAGTACACTGTTTGCAGCATTTACATATGCATTGTTTTGTGTATGCATAAAAGATGTGGCGGTCCGGTCAGAATCACGAGACCGTGATTGGTTACCGCCAGGTATGTGGGTATTACCAAAATGGGCTCAAGAAGGTCAGTCTAACTAATAATCACAAATGGGCCTGCATCCCTGATATTCATTTTAGATTTCATTTCATGGTTTGAGCAAGATGTCCTGGTCTCTGTTGAGCAGACTCGGAGCAATCAAGGTACTGTAGTATTTCCAACCATGTCACATATCAAGGTAAGTTACATGTTCTAAGATGATTTTTAGCCCTCCACTGACAAATAACAGTCCAAGCTTTCTAATTGGTCGACACAGACAACACACACGATTCAGAACTACCAGAAATTGCCAAGCCACGATGACTCAGACTCAGCAGAAATGCTCGCATAGACTATGTACATAACCTATGATAATGTTGTTTTGTAATCTGTACCTTGGTTTGTATTGTCTTGTTGACCATGTGAGTCACGTCGAGTCACTACTCTTTTCTTGATGCGATGCCAATCATCGGTCTGGTACCCTCCTCCGAGTCCACGAAACCCACACATTTCGATATAGAAAAAGTGATCAGACCCAATATTCTTGCACTTCACCCATACCGTTGCGCTCGGTCACTCCATAGAAACGTCTTCCCAGATACCCCCGGAGTTGCAGAGTACTTTGGGTGCAAACCTGAACCGATACCCGGACCCGTCTCATGGCGAAATAAAATCGCGCATCGCGACACTAC
>JBBPND010000062.1:0-34001 GCA_038090655.1 Gastroboletus turbinatus
GTGACTCATCAAGAATCCCGATGAAGGGCCGGCATCAGTAAGGGTGAGTTGAGACCCCGAGAACTTGCCGATAGCATCGGCTCACCGTGCTTACTTATAGGCCCACTCGATCTGAACCCTGAGCTTCATCTTTGTTCCTTTATTCTACCATCAGGTGAGTCGTTGGTGTTGTCCGACTCGGACAGTCCTCTACTAGGTATGTATCATTTGACTTACCCTCGGGCTACTCGTCCGATTCGAGCAACTCTCATTTGCCAGTGGTAAGTTGTTCGTTGTTTGTGTCGGGTACGTACAGGTAAGTACTCCGAGTCCCTGTGTATACTCCCCCGTCCTCGCTGTTGTTCACCCTTCGACCACCCCAGCGACAACACCAACACCATCGGCTACTCCTACCAGCACCAGCCCATCTGACCTATGCGACAAGCCCAGAACGACGACACCTCGAGCCTGGAACAATGAGTCATTGATACCTCCCACCTAATCCCTCTGACCTGTGTGACGAGACTCGGACCAGTGGAGCCATGAGCTTCTGTCATCCTTTGTATCCCACCACCGGTATATAGCAGTTGTTTATGTATAGTAGTCAATGAAATACCAGACACATTCCAAATCATTCAAACCCGGTGTGAATTTAGTCCTGATTATGCCACCGCGGCCAACAGATCCTTGGCTGTCGGTTTGCTGATCAAGAATCATTGGGATCTTTTCTATCTCAGTTGATCTTCTCGTTGCAGAAGCAGCACAAATGTCCATCTGGAGCAAATATGTGTTGATTAGAAAAGGGAGGAAGCTATATAATGCTATATAAGACATTATCTTATGCATTGGCAGATGGTGAGAGATATCGACCTTTATCCCAATTATTTTGTGATTATAAAGCCTTATGGCTCGCTTGTTTTTTCCCTGATATAGTGGTCCCGAATCTTTCGGCATACATGAGGTGGACTTTGAATATTATGCATCTCCGACTGAAAATGCCCAATTTGGTATGTCATTGAAAGTTTGCAACCTCGTCGCAAAAGGAAAAAAAAGGATGTCTTAGAAAACAAATTTAACGGTGTTCCGTGAGATTGTAAAACGACAGGGACGAGACGAGCCCGAGCGTCTCCAATTTTGGAAGCGATTCAACGTTCTGAAAATAAATATTTGGCTTGTAAGATATGGTGGCAGTGTTTCTCGGACAAAACAACTTCCACATACCCCCCCCGGTGTTCGTCCATTCCCGCATGGCTGTGCATGTTCTTGTGAGCGCTAGGCTCCTGGTAGTCTCGGACTCTTGGTGGTTGTTTGACTTTTGATTCAGAAGCATCGTTGACATGTAAGATCTATCAGTTGCTAACGGAGTCCTGAACAACAACTTTTCTTGGGTAAACTATCATGTGGACATTCTCATTTTCCATGTCATTCAAGGTTTGGTATCTGAACTTCAAGGCTGAGCGTTGGGCGCTGGGCGGCCAAGTGACGGCACACCAACCATTCCTTTCGTCGGACGCACTTAGATTACATGGCCGCCCGGTTCGTCAACGCATCCCAGCCGACAACTAACAGATTTGGCAAAGTTCGTAAGGTGTGAGAGCGTTTTCCGATCATATCTGTGTCCGAGACGCACCGGAGCTTGATGGGATGCGGTGCTTTTGGAATGATTTGCAAATGGGTGGTGAATGAAAGTCCTGTTGAGTATAGAGCGCCTTGACTGAAACCGTTTGTAGGTCTCCGATGATTCAAGCGCTCCGGCGGTTGCTGGCTTTCGATGACAATGTACGTGCTTGGGCGTTCGGTACATGTTCCACCTACCAATTCAGCCCTCCACAGCAACGGTTGTGCGTGCAGGTGAACTGTTATGAGCGTTTTTCAACCGAGAATCGCGCAGTTCTCGGCAAGAGTCTAATTAGGGCGGTCCGGAAGTAACGCGCGGGTCGATGATCGCATTGATATCTATCCGCTGCTTCGATCACTTACTGCGGCCCAGACTTTCTCACCGTTCGGTGAGAAGGTACGAAAGCATCATACTTCAAGGAACTAAAGAGCTTTATTGAGCGCTTTGTGCGGCTGATAGCGGCGCTTCGTTATCATCCAACACGTCTCGGGAGTTTCCGTGTGGAGAACTAAACGTGCCGACGTCTATACAGACTATTTCTGGTTCGTCTTATCCAGTCGAAAGCGGAACATCCTGCTATTCCCAATATGCTGTGCTATTCAGTCACAATTGGACGGAACACCGTCTACCGCCCACTCAAACGATCTACATTCTACCCCCTGGGAGCCGCATGTGGGGCCGCTGGGGCGGCGATCATCACCAATAGAGAAAGACTCACAGGTCCACAAGGCGCCATGTCCTTTCTGCATCTCCGCGTTGGTGGCCCGGATTGCCGTTCGGCAGAAAAGACCGGATGCTTTTCCTGTGAAAGGCTTCTCCTATTGACGGATTAGGCCGTAGGACACAGGATACACCATCTTGACGTCGTAGAACAGCATTCTTCCTCACCAGGACCAGCGGTTCCGACGATAACCGGGACGTAGACGATAACCGGGATGTAGATCTCAATGGAATCAATGGTACATATAAATACGCTCAGATAACTATGTCAGAAAGGACAGAGGCTAACGTTCGATTCCATCCTGAAGTATTATGACTGTGCAACACTCACACCTAGCCCTTTCCGACATCGGATACCACCTTTACACCATCTTTCTTTTCACCAAGAATGACATCCTAACCGCCGTCATTCCAGTGGTAAGCATGGTCCTAACTCCATATGTCGCTGCTCACCTCATAATCTACCAGACATTGTTTGCTATCGCCTCGGCACCCCTGTGCAGCCCCACTCACATCCTGCCTACTATCTTCTGGATCTGGCTCCATGTTCTGCTGTGCGATCTTGCGAACCAGATCAAGGCACCGGAAGAAGACAAGGTGAACAAACCATCGCGACCCATTCCGGCAGGGAGGATCACTGTACGCAATGCGACCGTTCTCCGGTGGCTTATGGCCCCACTATGCCTGGCCTACTCCTCGTTGCATAGTATCCAGTTGGTGTTTGCCAGCCTTGAAATGCAGATGTTTACATACTGGTACAACGAGATGGACGGCGACAAGAACTGGCTATCGAAAAATGCCATTCTCGCCATTATGTACGGTTGCGCCGAACTTGGGGCTACCCTCGTCGCAAGTAGGTTCATCATTCGCTATTCCCTGTCAAACATTCAGCTTACCCTCTCCTCGTTCTCCTCACGCAAATAAAAAGGCCACGATTATTCTAACGTGAGCGAAACCGGAAAACTCGCGGTCCAACTCACGATCGCCGTCTTCACTTCCACCGTGCACTGTCAAGATTTTAAAGACGTCGAAGGCGACCGACTCACAGGCCGCTGTACCGTCCCGATCATGTTCCCGATCACCTCCCGCCTCGTCGTCGGCTTGGGTCTTCCCATATGGTCTTTCCTCCTCTGCTGCATCTGGGACATTGATTGGTTTTGTACGCTCGCGTTCGTCGCGTATGGGTGTTTTGTCGGGGGACGGTTCCTGTGCTTGCGGACGCGCGACGCGGATAAACGATCTTGCAAGTATTACAGTGTGAGTGCTCGGTTGCTGTGATGGCTGTCTTATCGGATATACTGATAAGGATGGACGCGTCCTACAGGTCTGGTTCTCGCTCCACCACTTGTTACCCGGATACTGGAATTATTTCCATGGCAGCAACGAGGTCCCAGGGGCCGGGCTGCTCCAAAAAACCTGGGACATGTTTTCGGGTACACCACTCTTTACGGGGTTCTGAAAAAAATTAAAATAAAATAAAATAAAAGAAGAAAAGGTCATTGTCATCGATTCAGTGCAACAATCCGATATCGCAACAATAGAGCAGTTTGATTATGATATCCGGGTATAATATTGGTGTAGTTTCGTTCGGTCTGTACAATCTTTCGTTCTATCATTATTAGTTTTATATCACATTATGAACCTCGCTTCTGGAATTATGAAATAATATTACCCCATTCAAGCCCAATGGAGCGAGGAGTAAGTCTTCCAGTCGAGTACGAATGCGACTGGAGGAAAACGGCAGGACGCGCATCGTATAAGACTACTTCGCTGTCCGTAAAAGGAAATGTGGCGAATATAGGTAAAACAGCTAACAGGATATCTAACGCCGATTCTACGGGATGCTCTCTCTCTAACACTGGGATTACATCGGGATGGGGTTCACCTTGAATATTAAATAAACTAAAATGATTGCGAGCGCGAGCAAGTAAATGCGCAAGCAAGCCGACACACCGGTGACCGGATGATGATCGATGATCGATGAGGTACTACATTAAGCAAGTCGATGGCAGCCACGTGCGCAGGTTCACTACAAAGCACTACTTACATCAGCTACAAAAATGATGTCGTGTGTTATGTATGGCAGCCACTTTTTTTTTTTTTGAGAACCACAACGGTATGTAACTGGCAGTTGCACAAGGCGAGCCCCCGAGCTACAACGGCACTAGAGCGCAGGAGGTATGCACCAGAACCGGCGTCCTAACCGGCCCGGTATGTAGAGAAGAACAGCTCTAACTCTGCAGGAGGAAATCCTTTACCAGATGTTGGCTGACTGCGCACGGCGCATAATGCCCATGGGCATTACTTCAGCTCGAACCGCAGACAGACAGCTGTTTCTAACACCTTTTGTTAACGCCTGAAAAGCATCCCACACAAGTCTCCGCCGTCGTATTCGACATGGTCGTGGTCTCCGCAACTGAATATGTCCAGACTGCAAACGTTGTCTACGTCACCCGGATTTGTCAATGTCATTCTCCTCGCTCATGGTGATTGCTGAACAGTGGCTAGTGCCATCGTTGTTTTGTATGATCATGGCAAGTATTCGCTCTGCTTGTGACCCTAGTCGTAGTATTGATGGGCTGTTCAGCCCTTACGCTTGATGGCGAGGTAGGGATCGGATTGGTGCTGGTTGATGACCCATGCCGACTGACAATCCCACCAATTAGGTCGATCACGTCTGGGTAAGCATGCAAGGTCGGTAGTCTTGTTGATATCACCTAAAAGTGGTTTGTGGTAGAACAAGCCCTTTTCCTTTGGAAGTATCAGTTATCTACTCGTATGTCAAGCCATCCAAGTTGCATTTCTGTCCTGTGTGTGAATCATACATCATACTCCAGATCCGCTACATCAGTGATGCACTTGCCTTGTGAGCTTGTAATCCACTCATGTTTCACGACACTGCTAAATACAACGGCTCTAGCTTGATCATCATTAGTTGGGGGTGTTTATCGCTTTTGCAAGACTATTTGCTGATCATCCTATAGTGTTCCTTGGATGGGTAGGCCAGACTCAGCAGGTATGTGACTCTTTCGAGTTGGACATTTACTTCCGTTCCATGACTGATGACATGATAGTAGTGCGTTTCTCTTCTGTCCTCGCCCAAGACAAATTAATGGACGTTTCATAACGAACAACTCTCCACAGCTGTGAGTAAATGTCGATTATGTTACCATTCCTTTCCCTCTCACTTTTTTCCAAGGCGAAGTCCATTTCTTTGTCCAATCATGGCTCGGTATTTTTGTATTCTACCTGATTCAGCGTGTGTCTATTGTGCTTTGTTCTTTTCGGTTATCGCTGACCCTCCTTCAAGTGATGCTTCAAGCTCGGCTATATGCCTTGTATCAAGCATCAAGGACCATCCTGGCCCTCATGATTTTCGGTTACGTGTGTGAAATCGCAGCCATGTCGACCATCATGGGTTTCGCTGACACATATTCACAAAGTACGTCTGCGCGTTTTCCCTCAATCCTATATCATCTTCCTATCCAGTCACGCTCACGAGTCTACGTGGCGCCTGTTCGGAAACATTAGTCACGAACGACATTATGACGGGGTTGTACATCTGTACCGTACAAGGCACACCGTTTGACCAATTGCACATCTTTTGGTTACCCGCGATCGTGTACGATGGTATCCTGTGTCTACTGGCCTTATGGCATGGCATTCGTAGCTGGATATCGGGATTCCGTGCTAAGCGGATGGATGGGGTGTATATCGCAGATGCCCTCATCGAAGGAAACGCGGGGTACTTTTTGTGGTACGCACGTCTCCACCTTGTTTATAACCTGCGCAGCGGCATGACATGTCATCACATTTTCTTATGACAGTCTAATTCTGGCATGCATCGTCACAGTCACCATGCAACAAGGTCTTGGGGTATGTACTAATCCGTTCTGACGTTCTCGCATAATGCTCACTTGATGAACCCACGCTAGGTTCAATGGATGGAGGTATCCGAAGGCTACCCAGCAGTGATGGAAGCGGTGATCGGATGTCGACTGATTATCAACCTTCGAGCATCGCTTGTACAGAAATTGGAGGAGGAAGATATGGAATCCAATGCGCCATGGGTTGCAGTCGTTCCCCCTTCGACCACGCTTTTAGAGTAGGATACCTTAGAAGTACAAATGGATCGTCCACCAACTTGAAAGGGACCAGGTACGATTCTCGTTGATGTATAGACCCCCTCAAGCAGAAAGGTCAGCTTCAGCCTCGGAGTTCAGGAATGACCTCTACCGACACTCGTAACTTGGCATTTATCCTAAGAGCCGTAGCTGCCGACGACGATGTTCAACGATCACAGGCATCTGCATGTCGAACACGCCCGAAGCCATCGACGGCATCACCACCACCACATCATTCTCCCTTATCATGGTGTTCCGCCGAGTCTGTTTGCACCGCTTTTCAGGGGGAATACTGGAGTGCTTAAGCGCGCAGGCGTGGGAAATGATGTGCCATTCCGCCGCCGAGGCTGTTCGGAATGCATGCGGCCTGCACTGGCACCTCACATGCGCCTTCCCAATGCGTGTGCCATATCAGTCTTGCCATCCGATCCCTTATGCACCATAGTGGTCGTGGAGAGTGTGGACAAACCATGCGAGCGATCAGGTATGTTGAGCAATCACGCCATACCAGTGCGCGAAGACATGAAGCATCTTGTCGGGACGATGCAAATAAGGAAAGATGGCGGACGAGGAAGCAGTCATCAGACCCCTTGGAAACGGATAGGTAAGTCGTGCTGTCCACTGTTATGCTTTTTTTTTTCAGGCAGTGTGAGTCGCTGATCATCTCATGTCTATGGGGCGACAGCTGTGGTTGATGAACTCATGACCGCGAACATCAGTCTGCATAAATCCATAAGAGTGAGAAATAGAAATATTGTTTCATAAACAGGTAAGATCATGCCTGTACCTAGCACAGGTCAGTTGCACCGCGCTAGAAAGCCAGAAAGCCAGAACCGCAGACGGATGCCACCTTTGGTTGCCGCCTGAAAAGCTCTCCACTCGAGTATCCGACTTCGTATCCCACATGGACGTGGTTTCCGCAGCTGAATATGTCCAAACTGCAAACGTTGCCTACGTCACCCGGATTTGTCAATGTCATTCTCCTCTTGCTTTGATTCCGCATGTCGCTCATGGTGATTGCTAAACAGTGTCCGGCGCTATCGTTATTCTGTATGATCATGGTAAGCATTGGCTTTGTTTGTGATCCCAATAGAGTGTCATCGGTCGGGAATTCAGCCCTCATGTTCGATCGCGAGGTAAGGATCGGTACTCGCTTTGTGACTCATGTGCACTGACAATCCCACTAATTAGGGCGATCATGTCTGGGTAAGCATACAAGGTTGGTAGTCTTGTTGATATCATCCCAATGTGGTTTTGTGGTAGAACCGCCCCTGTTCTTTTGGAAGTATCAGTTATCTACTCGTATGTCAAGCCATCTTGCATTTCTGTCCTTTGTGGGAATCATACATCATACTCCAGATCCGCTATATTGGTGATGCAATAGCCATGTGAGCCTGTAAACCACTCGTATTTCATGACACTACTATATACGATGGCTCCAGTTTGGCTATAATTAGTAGGGGATATTTACCCTTTTGCAAGACTACGTTTGCTGATCTTTCTATAGCTTTCTTTGGACGGGTGGGCCAAACTCAGCATGTATGTCACTTGAATCATTTGCTTACATTTTCCATGGCTGATAACATAATAATAGTAGTGCGTTCGTCATCGGTTCTCTTCTGAGACAAACTACTAAATGGACGCTTCACAACGAACAACCTTCCACAGCTGTGAGTAAATGTCGATTATGTGATCATTCCTTTCCCTCTCACTTTTTCCAAGGCGAAGTCCACTTCTTTGTCCAATCATGGCTCAGTATTTTTATATTGTACCTGATCCAACGTGCGTCTACTGTAATTTGTTCTGTTCGGTCAGTGCTGACCCCCTTCAAGTCATGCTTCAAGTTCGATTATATGCCTTGTACCAAAAATCAAGGATCATCCTCGCTCTCATGGTTTTCGGTTACGTGTGTGAAATTTCGGCCATGTCGACCATCTTGGGTTTCTCCGACGCATACTTACAAAGTACGTCTATGCGTTTCTCCCGACCCACTACCTCCTTTCTATCTAGTCACACTCACGAGTCCATGGGGCGCCTGTTTGGTTATTCTAGTAGTACGAGTATGCGAATAGGAATAGAATTTGGTCTTTGCTCGAGTGGCTGTGTCTCGGTAGCTCTCTCTCTTCCGTTCTCTCACCAGTCAGCCTATCAGCTGCGCCCCGACCTCTTCCTTTCTTTTCGCCCACCCTCCGCACCCTTTGATTCTTTCGGGCCCCTAGTAGTGACCCCTCAGAATCACCTCGCATGACCCTTGCTGTCGCGTTCTCCTGAATCGTTCGCCCACGACCAACTGCGTGCGAGGCCTTTCCCAGCCCGCCCACGCAGCTGACACTCGGGCCCCACAGGTTCTCACAGATCGCGGCCGGGAGGCGCTTCGCGCCTTCGCCCACACTCGCTTAGATTCTCTCTCTGCAGTCCGAGTCACATAGCGACGAACAAAGACAGAGACATTAGTCTCGAACGAGGTTCTCCCGGGGTTATACGTCTGTGCCGAAATACCGGGCCCATCATTTTACCGATTGTATATCTTTTGGTTACCCGCGATCTTGTACGACGGTATCCTATGTTTACTGGCCTTATGGCATGGCATTCGTAACTGGATATCAGGATTCCGCGCGAAGCGTGCGGATGGGGTGTATGTCGCAGACGCCCTCATCAAGGGGAACGCGGGCTACTTTTTATGGTACGCACGTTCGACTCTGTTTATAACTTGCACAGCGACATGACATGTCCGAACATTTTCTTATGACAGCATAATTCTGATATGCATCGCCAGCTTCGGCATTGAAGGTCTTGGGGTATGTAATCCGTTCTGACGTTCTCGCATAATGCTTACTTGATGAACCCACGGTAGTTTCAATACATGGAGGTGTCCGAAGTCTACCCAGCAGTGATGGAAGCGGTGATTGGATGTCGACTGATTATCAACTTCCGGGCCAGAAATTGGAGGAAGAAGAGATGGAATCCGATGCGCCATGGGTTACAGTCGTTCCCCCCTTCGACCACGCTGTTAGCGTAGGTTGATGCCTTACAAGTATGGTACTGTATGCATTTAGGTGACGTGAGCAATGGCGGTTTACAACGCCTGAGGAAGGGTGCATGAAACGAGCATCGTGTCCCTCATGGCGCCATGACATACAGCAGGGAACTGTAGGACGTATGATGCATCGACATGATGATTGGTACAGGACAGTTCCAGTCGGAGATGTATCTTCAAAGTCCACCTGTCTGCGAAAAATTCGGGACTGACTGCTTATCGAGAGGCGCTCAGCTATACAATAGGCTGCTATTCAGTTCTTGCATGCCTTGTAAGTTACAGGTACAGTACCGTACTGCCCCGCCCTTATCATGGCGCTATTTTCATGGTTATGAGCGCCATTCGTGGTTCCTTGGCTTTCCATTATGGGCTTCCCTTCAAACACCACTTCGAGTTGAGGTACGTCGACATGACATTCGGTTCAGTGGTATGATGTTATACGCCAGTGGCATCTGCCAACTTAGCTGAAGTTTGGAGCTCTGGATTCACAATCATCAAACCATAACGTTACACACCCGTCTTGCAGATGCGGCAGTGATGCGCGGGAAAGGTTCCCAAACCAGTGTAAGATTAATTTCACTCTCTCGTGTACCATACGGCAGGTCGCACTGAGAATTCTGCCGGTAGTCCTCCATGTTTGGTTGTACGCAAGTTAAAGAAGATTCTTGCGTGGGATGTGCGGCCATGTCCATAAGCCCATGAACAGGCGCCAGCTCTGACTCAATTGGCCATCGTGCGCTTTCCGTTTATTCATGTTGATAGTGGAAGGAGAGGAGGAAAATAACCTGGTACGATATACTCGTAGACTCGGACGATCTGTTGGCGTGGAGTTGGCCGAAAGAGATTAAAGGTGGCTGTGGTGCACTTCTCACCGAAACGACTTGCGATCACACCTCACCAAACATTCCCGTGCAGTTGGCCACTCAAAGACCCAGGCTAAATGTTCCCACTTAAGGAAGGGCGTTTCAACCATTTTCCCTCATCGGGCCCTAGTTTGTCAAAGTATTTCACAGCATGGACTCGAAGCATCCAAGCACTGGCAGCCATCGCTGCGCATGACATTGGCCTGGGCGTTAGATACACGTTCCTACACTAAAGGCAGTCATTTGCGCGCAGCATCGATCGTCCCTGATTATCAAATTCGAGCTGGAAGACTGGAAGGTCCGTCCATGAAACGTTTACGTTCCTGCTGAGGCACGGGAGGAAACGGCAAATCGCAAACCGGTTCCTACCTATCGCAACCACTCACATCCGAGTCGAAAGCGATGCATCGTTTTGTATGTTCCAGGAACGCGCCGTTGCGATTGAATGCTCACAAGCGCTTCGTATCGCACGTTCCGGAGTCAATACCCTCACAGGAGTCATGTGGCTAGGTAAACGTTCCGGTGCTGATGCAGTCAATAGTGGGTAGTTCAAAGTAGGAAACGGCGGTGTTTCCGAAACCGGCCGTTCGAGCGTTGCGAAATTGACTCCCAAATCAACAAGACAGTTGTTGACGTTCTTCACACCCGCGCTCAAAACGGACTCAATTTCTGTTTTAGTCTTCTGCAATTTTCATGCTGCCAAGGTTCAAGTGTCTACAATTGGAGAAAATACGGTCTATCATCCGCTCGACCTTTTTTACCCTCTCGAGGCAGCAGCCAGGGAGGCAAATCGATCATCATCAAAGAGGCAAGGCAATGATGTGTTAGACATCATGTCCTCGGTATCATCCAGCCACATGGGGACTAATTTGGTTCACTTCTCCCTATAAGATGCGCTGGGATTATCTATCTTGGTGGCCCGAACCGTCGGTGCAGCCTCCGGAAAACAAGTCCATTCCGATGAATGCGTAGAACACTGCCCTGTCTCTGCCATGGATCTTCAGCTCCGGTGAGTGCGAGACGCTGTAGAGAACGATATTCCTCTTTAGCGCGAATCGGTTTAGACGACAACCGGAACGCAGATGCCGCCGAAATATATAAATACGCTCAGACATCTAGGTCTGAACGACCAGAAACCAGCATCCGATTCATCTTGAAGTACCATGACTGTGCAGAACTCATACCTTTGGCTCTCCGATATCGGATACCACCTTTACACCATCTTTCTTTTCACCAAGAATGACATCCTGACCGCCATTATTCCAGTAGTAAGCATGGCGCTGACATCCCTATGTCGCTACTCACCTCACAACCTAATACCAGACACTGTTTGCTGTCGCCTCGGCACCGCTGTGCAGCCCCATCCAAATCCTGCCTACCATCTTCTGGATTTGGATCCATATTCTGCAGTTCGACCTTGCGAACCAGATCAAGGCACCGGAGGAAGACAAGGTGAACAAACCATCGCGGCCCATTCCGGCAGGAAGGATCACCGTACACAATGCGACCATTCTCCGGTGGCTTATTGCCCCGCTATGCTTGGCGTACTCCTCGCTGTATAGTATCCAGTTGGTGTTCGCCAGCCTCGAGATGCAGGTGTTTACATACTGGTACAACGAGATGGACGGCGACAAGAACTGGCTGTCGAAAAACGCCATCCTCGCTTTGATGTACGGTTGTGTCGAATTTGGTGGTACCCTCGTCGCGAGTACGTCCACCATTCGCTATTCTCTGTCCAATTCGACGTTCAGCTTACGATTCCCTTTCTGCGCACGTACGAAACAAAAATAGACCGGGATCCTTCCAAAGTAAGCGAAACTGGAAAACTCGCGGTCCAACTCACGATCGCCGTCTTCACTTCCACCGTGCACTGCCAAGATTTCAAAGACGTCGAAGGCGACCGTCTCACAGGCCGCTGTACCGTCCCAATCATGTTCCCGATCACCTCCCGCCTCGTCGTCGGTTTGGGCCTTCCCATATGGTCTTTCCTCCTCTGCTGCATCTGGGACATTGATTGGTTCTGTACGGTTGCGTTCGTCGCGTATGGGTGTTTTGTCGGGGGACGGTTCCTGTGCTTGCGGACGCGCGACGCGGATAAACGATCTTGCAAGTATTACAGTGTGAGTGCTCGATCGCTGCGATGGCTGTCTTGCCGGATATACTGATAAGGATGGACGCGTCCTACAGGTCTGGTTCTCGCTCCATCACCTGTTACCCGGATACTGGAATTATTTCCATGACAACAGCGAAGTCCGAGGCGGCGAGTTGCTCCAAACAACCTGGGACTTGTTTTCGGGTACATCATTCCTGAAGGCATTCTGAGAAAGATCGTGAGCGTTGTCGTCCAGATGTTAGCTTTGGAATTCCAAGTGAGAAAAGAGCTTCGATGATGAAGCTTGATATCCTTAGCTAGAAGGATCCTGCTCTGTTCCTCCGATCTGTACACACACTAATACCTACCGAATGAAAATGTATCCACTATGCTACAAATCTAAAAGGTTTCTACGAGTCGTACTCTATCTCGCATCGATACAGTGAGTAAAAAATACAAGGCAAAATCAATCAAACGAATGACACTACACTCTCCCCAAATTTCTCCCTTCCGTCACCCGGCGATCCTCCATGTCACCCACGTCGAAAATCCTACCAAGGCAGCAGTCCAAATACCGACACCGATCTGCACGTCCCCCGATACGCCGTTTGTAAACATTCCCGGAATGCCACTCTGTGTCACGGTTGGTCGCGGCGCGAGGGGTACACCCCCAACCCCTGTACCCCGGGCAGGTGGGAGGGACGCAGGTGCCGGCTCCGCAATCACTAGCAACACCCAAGCAAAAGAGATAAACTAGGGTAAGGGTAAGAAAGGTATAGAGAGTAGAGACGTACTCGGATAACCCTCGTGTTCCGCTTCCGCGCGGTGTTTGTCGTCACACAATTGTTTACCTGCATTGGAATCGACAGTCGAGAGTAGACCCACCCGAGGTGGATTTTGAGATGGGCGCGTGAACGAGCCGTAATGAAACGCGGCCAATACACTGAAATTGGTATGGGGTAGGAATGATCATGAGTGACGTTAAACGACATTCATTTCGGATGACCGAAGACTCCTTCTGGAAATGGGATGTTCCCGTATAAAGAGGGAAAATGCGTGCCATGTTGGATACCCCGCATCCCAATCGAGATAGGGTTCCCCATGACGAGGGCACCGACCCAACCTGACAGCCGAAATTCTCAAGTGGGCAGGTATACACGACGAACATCCGCCCGCACTATGCCCACGACAATCCACACGCAGTGCATACACCCCCATACCAAATCGTTCGTAGAAAAGAAAAACCCACACACCCCTTTAGGAATGGAGCCCCCAAGTTCCAGCTATACAGGTATCCAGGACCACCCGAGACAGGAACGTCTGTCGGTACCACATTCACAGAACAAAGGTCGGGGTCCCCTGGACGAACCTCGCTGACGAAATCACGAGGATCCACGGGAAAGAATTTACCACCGATCTGAAATACCAGGCTGTGAGGTGGCGAACAAGCAAAGCGTGGCCCTCCGAGGGCAGCCAGGATCTGCGCGACAACGTCAGGGGGACCACGAATGAGTGAGTTGCCCTGTTTATACGACAGAGTTATGATCGACACGATGAAGTACAGAGCATGAATGACCAACCGTATCAATCAGTGCTGAGAGAGAAATGTTCGAAGGCGACATTTTGGACTTTGCCAACTTGACACCGTCGAACCAGACATCATCTAGTGGTATCTCCCATGCCACTGGATATACCTATTCATAGACGTACAAAGGATCAGCTATACGATCGTCGTTCGTCACTTGCATCAAACGAACCTCTCCAGGAGCATCCGATGGGGGGTTCAACCCACCCTGGGACGGGGAATAACCACGTACGCTTACCCAGGTCAAACTTTCGCTGTGTACAGATGGCGGAAGCTGTCCGATGGACAGCATCCCTTCATTCCCTCCAATCTGAATCGTATCCCGCTGGAGTGTTATCGAGAACATCGGGGAGTCCAATATCCCTTGAGCCACGAGGCGTGGGATGAGCGGGCCATAGCTTACAATGGACGACTGGAGTGCAGCCGTCGTGGTCAACTGCCGCATGGAACGCACAAGCGGCGCTCCTGCTTCATCGCTTAGATCGTTCTTCAAGAACCAGCGTATGACAAGGTTTTGGAGTCGATCGGGAAAACGAGAGTTGGCGCCAATGGCTTCTGCAGGCACGTCGCGGTGTACCATTGTATTCGCGCCGCCATTCTGACCCATTGATAGATCGATCCAGAGGAGACTTATAAACCTCAATCAAAACCAGGCAAGATCGCCTTCGAGAATCGACCGACACACCTATTAAAAGGAAATCCCAGGCCAAAAATACCACCTGAACCCGTCTGGGCGACGGACGTGTTCGTGGAATTGATCGCGGAAAAGTACTGACCCTGTAAACCCAGTCCAGCCAAGGACACAAAATCAGACCCAATAGGACCTTCGGCGTAGGTTCCCGTGCTAGAATCCCCATATACCAACGTCGCGTCCAGATGGGCGGGACGAAAACTCGAGAGTGGGTACAACGGGACTTTGTTGGACGAACACGTTTTCTGACACGACGTAGACAAGACCCATAGATCGGAAGATCCCGTGTCTTCCAATAGAGGATGTCAGCACGCCACTCCCGCAATCGGACAAGTTTAGTGATTCTTTACCCAATACGACGGGTATATGCGTCGCGCCGACTTGTATCTGGACATTATACGTTCTAGTGATCGACAGAATCAGCGATCAGAAGGGAAAGAACGCGAAACGAGTCATTACATGTCCTCGAAATCACCAAGGCCGATGGATCCGGTGCTCACAGAGCGCCGCGAGCGTTTTGACGTCGGTCTTCGGACGATGGGGACATGAATACCTCCAGAACTCTGCTTTGCCCCCGTCGCGTCAGATAATTGACAGCTGACTATCAAGGATACGAGCACAAAGGCGCGTCCGACGCGAGAACCGCCCATTCCAGCGTAACAAGCCCGGGTCCTTGATACGAACCGTATTCCAGCCGGACTCTAGATGGTCACTTGCGTAGAGAAAGAAAGGAATGTGGTATTCAAGGTCAGTGAACTGCATCGCTTTACTTGCAGAGTGTCTACGCTGAAATCCTACTAACGTGACTTGATTATTACTAAGCAATCATGTGTCTGGAATACTTGATCACATTGATATTCAAGGTACAAGACAATGGTCAGGCCAGTACACGAAGGTAAAGAAGATATGGAGGAATACAACCTCAGGGTTACTCGTACAGGATGAATGACCATAATCTCCCCAGATCCACACGACATGTTCACGGCGTCGTAACCAGACTTCCTCCACTGAGGTGCCCATACAGGGAGTCACTTGACTCAGTCGAGTGTTGTCCCATATTGAAATCGGGAGTAAATATCGACGAAACATCCACAGAGTTATCGCCAAACATGCTCAGCACCTCTGCCGGGGATGACATGTACACACTTGGATCCATATCCATAGTAGCGGAGGTGTCCAAGAACGAGGGCAGCACGAGTGATGAACGTCGGTTGGCAGTGAGATATTGACCAGCTGACCCGCCAGTAGCAGAGGTTGGAGAGAACGGCGGGCCCGGTTGAGGACTCGTTAGGCCGACAGTAGGGTCAACAAAGAACTCGGACGGCGAAAATGCCTCGGGGCTGCTGTGCTGGGAACTGCCATCACTCCCGGTCCCTCTCGCCATGTTGGGGGTCTTTTTCCGTACGGGTCTTAGCCATGGAGGTCGTGTGTTCGACTGTTCTTGGGAGTCAGACCGAGACGGTTCAAGGGGTATCTGTGTGACTGAGCAAGTAGGTGAGTCTTGAAACCCGCCAACAGGGCTTGAAATCAACTCACGTCGACAGAACTCCTCCAGTAGGTCCCCTGATCTCTGGCCGCATACATATCTCCCACTGAACCGTCGCAGCAATCCAACACACGATCGAAGGGCTTCGAGGGCAGGCTGAATCAGGGGCTGGAGCTTCTCACTTTTGCAGTTGATTAATACAGCCAGGAGGGTACGCCCAGCTTGAGTCAACTGGTGAATGACATGGACCCCATCTACGGAAGATGAACGGTGACCACACAGAACAATCAACATCAAAGTCAACTCACAATAAGTCATCAGTCCCTTGGCTGCGACCTGCATGTGAGACGAGATAATCTGCAACGCACACGCATGGGCAGCGGTCATGACTTCTTGCTCAGTGTCGCCAGGCTCTTCTTCGGTCGAACCAATGTCCACCCGCTCTGCCACGAAATTGGAAAATCGGTACCTATGAATCAACATCCTGACAAACTGCTCGGCGCAGTGGAGTCGCACTGCCTGCGTGACCCTGATAACATCATCGCTGGCCAGCGTCTCGGATGTATGGGCCCAATAGGGGGGTATTGACCGGTGTATTTTATCAAGTAAACTTTCTTCTTCGCGCAGATCCTTTGGTCGCATGTGACCTGACAGCACTCCGGCCGCACGCAACAAAAAAGGCGAAGAGTCCCCGGGTCGGTGGCGCGGTGGCGGGATATCCACCACAGATTCCATGACAACCATGATTCGTATTGCTGTGACGAAAGCGCTCATTCGACTTTCCGTGCCGGTGGGTTGCGATAACATGCCGTCGCGAGTCACGAATTCGTCGTCGATAACTGCGGGCTCCCCGATATCGCAATCTCGGAGGCGGATCATGGGTGGTCTGCCAAAGTGGGCCGATAGTTGTTTGTCCCATAGGTACACGCACCAAAACGTGCGTTTCCGAACCTCGTCCTCGATGGGGTCAAAGAGATCATACGTATCGGCAGAGCGGTGTAAACCGGCGTCTATCGACACTGTGATGGCCTCCGATAATAAAGCGGCGGCCTTGGAAAGCTTTCCCAGTCCCACTGCGTAGACAGCAGCGATCAGATGCGCTTGGATGGTGTAAAGTGTTGGGCGATCCGCGATCGGAAGTGTACGGAGACGGCCGAACAGTTCAAACCATTGCGTGCCTGCCGAAACACCCTCACTAGGATCCGACCGGACACGGGGATCATCGATATGGCGTGACGCAAGACAACAGACAGCAACGATGAAAGCAGCGAAACCAGGCTCAGCCCATTTTCGAGGATTTCCGTAATCCTGATGACATGGATGAGTCAAAGAAAGGTCGCAAATGAACTCAACGAACCGCTAGAAACGTGGGAACGTGGAGAAACGGCAGGATGTAGTAGGATGTACACAAATAGCACTGCACCAAACTGACAAGGCAACGTGATTAGAAGGCACCAAGATAAGGGACGCGGGGCAGAGATCACCTATCCATCAGTTCTGGGGCAATATATGAGGTTATAAGTCGCCAAAGGGTCTCGGGGTTGACGTCAGTTCGTCGAGGCGTCCGGTTGGGAAACCATGTAGTGGTATCGGAGGAAGGAGATTGTTTACCAGCCCAACTCGCGTCTGGGGTGCTCTTCTCCGATTCGGACTTGACAGGTGTACGGTTCTCCACCAGGAGATCGAGGAGAGGTAGACCGGACGTTTCTCCTTGCCATCGTGTATACCCCTCGTCATCGAAGTAGAGGTATGAGGCATGTATTCGGGAAGCCTCCTCGAGCGGCTGTTCGGCTGTAGGCCCATTCTGTGGGAGAGAAGGTTGTCCCAGAATGGAACGAAATGTCGTGTTGGGGCTTTCTTGCCTTGGCGAGCCCCTTGGCGGCGGAGTCGTAAAATGTGTCGATGGATTTGTAAGTGGGAAAACATGCAGAGATGGTGGAGGGACACCCGAGGGAAAAGTGTGGTCTACGGAAGCGAATGTGGATAGCGGACTCTGAAGGTTTGGATCCCCTGTGAGCTGTCGGGGAGGGTTCATGCCACCAGCCGCAAAGACAATGGGAGGGATGGCTTGAATGAGGGTCTCCAGCTGGTGCATCCTGTCCTCGAGGGTAGCGGTGCGTCTGAGATATGCTGAGACAAGTGTCGCCAAGCGTGGTATCCGTGTATACGTACTTTGATTTGTGTGGATGTGTACGTTTCCCCGGTTCTTCGAAAGTACAGGGCGAGTTGGCAGTCAAGCAAGCCTGGCAAGGATGTCCTTCGTCGCATTTGATTCTCCTTCGTCTGTGGGAGCGACGATCAGCACGACGGAGTGCGCAGCGGTCGGAGATGCTCACCGACAGCGATCACATGCCCTAGAGGAGCGTCAGAGAAGGTGGACAAGAAACGGTGCAGCTGGCTCACCTGCTCAGCTTGAATCTACGCTCCTTGAGAATTGAGGTCGATGGTTTTTCCTGGCCGTCTTGTGCTGGGGACATGGTCAAGGTGCTGTGCGAGGTCGAAAAACCAAGAGCCAAAGGCCGCTGAAAAAGCAGAAATAAGTATTAGTCCAACTCACCAAAGCTAACAGTCCCCCGGGCCGAACCGGAAATATCCGCTCGTGTGCCATATCGGGAAATCAATTACAACCACCGTTGGTCCGTGGCTCGTTCCTGAAACAGCCGTGGCTGGCCATCAAGTGTTCAGTCGTTGCCAGCAGTTTGGCTTGATTCTCGAACAACAGCGAGATCGCGATTGGAGCTGATAGAACACTTTTTTTGTCACCCCTTTCAGGTTTTCCTGGCGGTGTACTTTTCTGTTCGCCGATCAACAAGCCTGGCCCACAAGACCCGGTGATCGAGAACGACATGGGGTTCGTAGCCGTAAGGACGCCACCAGCGGTCTCGAAAACTATCCTAGCACAAAAGACGCGACACTTGTGCCATGCTCGGACTCTGTCCAGGAAATGACCCAGTGATGTCACAAAACTCCGCGGAGATGCCGTGCATCGACGGAAAGGCCCTGTGAACTTACCCGGCTCCTCAATCCGAGTCCCCCTGCCCCCTTGGACCGAATCTTCATTACGGAGGGACGGACCTCAACCAACAGCTTCGCATCCTCGTGAACTGGTCTTGCGACCAAGAAGCGGGTCAACAAGAACAACATGAATCTTTCATAATTTCGAGGGCGCTGGATCATGGGTGAGCATTTTCTGTGTGCGAGCTGACACGATTTCATAAGCATGATGCGTGCGAACCGCACAAAGTGCTTACCCCGCAGTCATAAAGCATGTTATTGGTCGGAGTTCTCGTCACTGCCTTAGCACAGAATGGAACCTGTTGGGCAGTTACCTAACTCATTTCTGATCATCGGAGAAAGCTAGCAATGGATGTTTCGACAAATCTTTCGAAAATATCCCTGCCAACGTGTTGCAGGATATTCTAAGCATTTCACGACTCCGAAGAGACAAAAATATCATGAGATGTCACCCATTTTCGGTGAAATCTCCCTGGAGCGTCGATGGTGGTTTATACAATGTGGTCCAGCAGATCAAATGCAATAACGCATATGTCAAGAGATGTGATGGTACTTATTCACACACCATGATAAGCGTACAGACAAAGTTACCAGTCAGATGTCGAGGCATTCCGCCGTTTGTCGGATATGTTCTCGTATTCGGGAAGCGGGACACCCGTGTGTTCATCATGTGGGCGAAGATGGATGGCGGTTGCAGCTTCCGCAGGGGAAGTCTGACCCTGGAGTTCATTTTGCAGACGGTTCCTGAGCGCAATCCACTTACGTATCACTCGGATTGACTCGGCTTGTGCCTAAGCCTCTTCACTTCAGCGGACACTGGATATGCTCGAGATTGTCTACAAGCTGGTCCTTTTCCAGGGATTAACTTCGGACTATTGCACCTACGAGATTCTGATTCTTTTTCCCGTAGGCACCACGTATTCGTTCCTAGACCGCCCATAACATCGGGCAGACTCGGGTACACTCTTCCGAATCACCACTTTCCTTACAACGAGGCACGAGGGCTTCTTGGTGGAAACCGCGCTGTCTTGCCACCGAAGCACTGCGCTATCCGTACTCATCCATCTCGACTTGCCAAATCGATGGTCCCTGAGCAAGTTTTCACGGTGCGTCGAACATACCGCGAGGAACGCCCGATCCGTGTTATCGCCTCCTTCCCCTTCCCTCTCTCTCAGGGGCTGAGGGCAATGCAAAAGCTTCTTCTTTTTTCTTTAGCAGAAAGAAACATCTCTTTTTCCGTGGCGAAGTTCTGTTCCTCTTCATGTGGGCTCGTTGATGGAAGATTTCAAGTTGTCTAGTCAATGGTCGAATGGTGCAATGCCACGGAAGTAGGAAAACAGAGGGGTTGATGAAGTAATGATGAAACCTGTTGCCAAGCGGCGACTTCGTTCATATCCCCAGAAAGCGATCGACAGCCTGGCCTATGAACGGTTTGCGTCTCTTGAATGGTATAGCAACTGGACCAAGTTGGACGAGTATGCACCCGGTAAATGAACGTGGAACAACACGTGTACCATCAAGAGATCTGACTACGCCCATCCTTATCGTCAAATACGATTTCAGGCGTGTATTGGGCATGGTTACTTGCAAATTATTTGCAAATCTTAAAACCCTATTGTGCTGCGTATCTGCTAATAATAATGACACACGAGCCCCCTAAGATTACCACAAGAACGAAGCAGTACATACTGGGGTCAAATCATTGACCTACAATTTTTCTTATCCACATTGAAATAGTCAGGTCAGAGCTATCCTCTTCCGGAAGTGACATGGATGATGACATGGACATCACAACCAAGGATTGCGCTGATAGACAGTTCTTCCTTCCTGAAGTAGCATCACCTCGGGGACGCGGTCGGTACCCACATTGACCCGATGGGCCCAAAGTAAAATTCAGAATACGCCTCGTGTATAATCTCAATACATATTAAACAGAAATGTACCCGTCATATGACCCTTGAACGGATCTTGGATAGCCAGTGCGGTGTTGAAGCGGTATCGAGTGCGACGAACTCCGGCGAAGAATGGATGGCGGAGGTGTGGAGAACAACACGAAGCGGGTTCGATTTTGCATCATAGACGCCGAGATGTGGCGCGACGAAGACTCGTCAATACATATTCAATGATGGGTAAGGCCGGTTCTGTATCAATACGACCGGAGTGCCCGCAAATGCAAGTCTTCGAGCAACAGCCTTTGACTGCGTTTGCGCCCTGATCGCGGCGAAGTGCAGCACCAGCATATTGTATCCGGCCCCGAGTGTGACCCACACCGTTCTAGAAACCAAAGGCCGTGAGGCTTGCACATTCGCACGATCTCACATTCCAGTACACCAGTGCCAATTTCGGTAGAGTAAGGCAACGGTTTACTCCTCGGAAACCATCGCAACACTGAGGACCCGATATAGTGATCGATAACAATCGAAGATCTCACAGTTTTGTGCTATCCCGCGACCGAGGGTCGGACCTCGTGAGTGATGCCAAAGTCTGAGCGTTTGGCCGGTCGGTGATAAACCTCCCCACGTGGTCCACCACGAAAGCGGAAGGATCAGCCCGGTGCTTGGAAGTCCTTCGAATTTGGAAGGTGAGATATGGAGCGAAGCCGACCAGGCCAAGACTCGAGGGCGGAGTACTAGAGAAGGATATATCACCCACGGCTTCCTCCGGCTGAGAAGGGAGTCTCTTGAGTTCTCTGAGTTGGACGAAGCTGTCGGAGTGGACGCTATAGTACTCGTTGCAAGACATCAAAAGAAGTCGAGCGGACTCACGAGCTCGCACAATTTGCTGCGGTGGCCTCCCGATGGAATGGGCACCTGTCTTGGTCGATATGCCGCAAGTACCGGTATACACGTACAGGTGAGGTAAATATTGCAAAAAAGCATCAGAGACATGGGATGAGGAATCGATATGTATAGGCTGACCCCTGAATTCACAGGAGCGATGAAATGACTCAGATATCGTCGCGCCGCTGGCTCATCATTCTACCGTGACGTCGATAGTAGGTGGGCAGCGCGGCGCAGGAGGATGGTGAAAGTTCGAAGTTCGTGAAAGGACGTGAAGAATCCTTTTCAGTTTTCTTTCTACCGACATGGATGGCTAGAGAACGCGACACACTGGCAGCTTTGGACCCCGTCAAAAATTATGTCTAGGTTTTTGTGACTCAGTCGTGCAAGCATCTGCTGTCGAGGTTGAAGTCAACAAAAACGAATACACACTCGTTCTACGCTTTCGAATCAGAGCACCCCAACGTTCAAGACAAACTCTAGTTGCACAATAATCAGCTCTATTACGGTTCAGCTGCCAAAACGTTGACGCACTGTGGTCGAGGGTTCACATACCAGTGCTCAATCGCGCTCGCCGGTTTGCTCATTCTCGCCGAAAACGACCTTCGACTTTCCCAGCCCATGGGAGGAAAGCGATACATACACCATAACTGCTATTAAAGGACGACATACTATACAGCATGGGACTACCAAAAAAGAATGACAACAGCAGAAGAAGTCGAGGGGTCCGAGGGGATTACAACGGCGTCGCGTGCAAGTCATGAAGACGCGGTTACTACTAGATATGTTGTGTGCCACACATCCCAGGCAGTCTGGGGATGGAGAAATGGAGAAACGAGCCCACGCTTGCACATCGACAAACGAGGTCACACCCCATCTCTGACTTCGTCGAACTTGATCTCGCTCCGAAGGTTCTCGTTACCCAAAAGGATCGGACTCGTCGCTGAGCGATGACCATCTTCGACCTTGCTCTCGGTGAATGTCGTGACGTGGACTTGCATTCCGCTCCTTCGGTCCATACTGTTGCTAGTGTATGTAGGTCCGAGTGTGAGAAAATTTGACGTCTTGTTCGCCCGATTAGCCAACCCGACACGGATAATCACCATGTAAAACGTGATGGAGATGATGGGCGTGACCTGGAAGTCAGGAAGAGCGTTTCAGCGGGACTATTCTGATTAGCGAACGGGACAAAACGGCTGACTATATCTTGCATCACATATCGAAAGTCGAATCCACACAGAGAACAAATCAACGTCACGACAAGGGTGAGGGTGTAGATCGCGCCAGCATCGAGGATGATGTGCAACATGGGTCGTAGTTGAGATTTTCGGAGGTTATGCAGTTCCCTCGTCTTCCGGTTGACATACCAGATGCGGGAAGCCAACAAAACTGTGAAGGGGAGAAGTTCAGAAGTACTCTTCAACGTTCATGAAAACGCGGGTACGCACGGGTCGTAAAAAGGTTTGTTGTCAACGTTAATGCCCAAAACGCCGTCTGCCATCGCGTGGGCGTTCCATCAGAAGGGTGGTTTAACCCCACTTGTGACTCGACATATGGACCTCCGATTCCAGTTGCTTCAGAGAGATCGTTAATGATTTCCGTCCATCCTAGATAATACGACACGTACCAGCAACGGCGCACCAAAGGAGTACAGGCAAAATCATGACTAGTTTTGATTGCCATACGATATAACAGCGGTAGAGCTGGAATGGAGTTAGCGGCTGGTTTTCATCGGGATTCAGTGAAAACTCACAACGACACCGTCCCCTATCAGAGTCTGTGCATTATACATGTAGTGGGTGGACACGAACGTCCATTGCGGTACGTCCAAAAAATATTCACCTTTTGTGTGGGTACCCTGGTATGACATCAAACCCTGCATGACCCTTATGGTATGTATCACGAAATGCTGTATACCCCCAAGAAATCGATCTCTGTCCAATGCTTATCCATGATAACAAGAAATACACACCACCGTGCTCAATAGCAACAACAAGCATGCTACCGTAAACATCTTGAGATTCACTTGGTGAGTGGACCGTTGAGACCATAGTGCCCAGATGGTCCCTCCGAACATCGGCAACGAGGCGCCTTGACCCACAAATGTTCAGTTTTCTTTGCCTACGATTCATCGTTAAAGGGTTTTACCATATAAGAGTCCTTCCAGTAGCCCTGACAGGATTGCTGACTTTTCCAGACCGATGTCTTTGATCACCATATTTCAGGACATACGCTTGCAGGACGCCAGGAGAAGCCCGAGACAGGAGAATGAACGGCGGTGGGAAAGGAGGAAAACGCGAGAAGGAAGAGAAGGAGGAATCAACATCTTTTCTAGCCCCGGATCCCCACCTATGTATCCCGAACATTACAGGTACCGCGTGTTCTGGATAACTCGGCGAACTGCGATTGTCAGAATTGCGACACCTCGCGTAGTAAGTTCACAGTGTCATACCGTTCCGTTCTGGACGTGGTCCTTGTAAAATGTCCGGATCCCTTCCATGACCGCCATCCACAGGACATAGCCGCGGTCCCGCAAGTCAGATGAGGTCAAGCCGTTGTGCCTCGTGACCATCTGTTTCATTGCCCCACGCCTCATTTCCACACATCATACACAACTTGATAGCACAATTCCCCCCTCCACTACTCTTGATATGAGGTCTTATGAGGTCTGCGGATCTGTCTGTAAAATTCGACGTGCCGAGATGCCGACGAGGGAACTAGGTAGCTAATGCTGCCGCAAGTCGGAACTAGTACACCAGACTACTGTACACCACGCTGTAAATTTCTAAATTCAACCTGGAGGGGTTCCCTACGTTCAAGCACTTCGCTCGGTGCAAAAAACCTTGGGTTTTTTTGCACCACTTTTATTTCGGCTTATGAGATGCGCGATCTTCTAACTATCTCTATTCGGACAACGTTTAAACTGGTATAGTGTATAGTACTTTACACGTCCTGGTCCCTGGTTGCTACAGTTCTAAATTTACAGCAGGCGCTTACGTTTACAGAAATCTGCAGACACATTTAGTACTCCGTTACATTTTATATACTTTACTTGCCGTACTCGTGCTATGAACGCTACATACACAACTTTTTTTCATTTCTTGAATAACTCTACAACAACGAAACATTTTAAATCCGGCATTCAGGTTGCACGAGCCGAGAGCGTCGACTGAGCTGGAACGGCAGAACGTCGTCGCTAGATGTGTGTGTAATTAATTAGAGTCAAAACTGACTGGGGGTGCTGGTCTGAGTCGCCACCGCCAGATACGTAGAACGTGCCACTTCTGATCAGACAGCGCCAGATTTGCGCAAGGGCGAGGGTCAGACGTCAAGCCTTGATCCCACACCTTCTCTCATACTCGGGTGAACGCACACACTGGCTCTTTTCATCATGAACAATTAATATTTACTATCCTTGCTTTGTTCATGTACCCCCCCTACTACGATATCTTATCTGCTTGTCGTTACTTGGTCTTCGAGTGGCTTATCAGTGATGGCCGAGGCACCGAGGCAACCTATGGGTCCTGCACATGGGGTGATTTTCAGGTTGTTTGCCGCCGTGTTTCAAAAATATGTCACGTGACCGTTTCTTGTAGAACGGATATTGTGAAGGTATTCCTGTCTGGGGAGGATGTATGTATCTGCAGGAATGAACAGTACAGTATAAGCTATATACAAGCTCTAAGCAAACGTGTCGTGTTTGAGAAATGGATGAAGCAAGTTTCGAGGCTTTTGAACTTCTGTAGGATCTGTGATTGACCATATTGTGGCAGCGTTGGTATTATGAGAAACGTGTTCACCTGCTACTTACATACAGTCAACTCCCTGATAGTACCTATGGCACACCCCTTGCCATCTCGATCACCTGTCATACATGTCAGGACACTCGAGTGTCGTGAGTCTAAACCTTCCATATTTGGAGCATATGCTTTGTCAGCATATGACGATACAATTATGTAATACCTACTCACCTAGTACTCCACACGACGAGGGATCGCGAGGTGAGGGTAAGGACTCAGAGGGGAAGATGAAAAAGCATGTCGAGCGCAGGGTCAGCGCGTCGACGAACCAGGAAGCGGAGGGGAATCGTCCTAGGAAGAGACCATTGCCGTGGCGACGGAAAACGCACCCCACGGGCACCGCGCGTCGCTCGAGGCGGAGCAAGACGGTCGTGCGATGACCGGTGATGCGGCGGCGCAGACGACGAAATGCGCCGTGACGCGCTGATCCAGGGGGAGAGATGGGAATCGAGCGAGCGAGCGAGATCGAGGTCGAACGACAACGAAGAGGAAGACAATCAATGCACCTCAGGAGTCAGGACACGATGAAGACGTACCAGACGGACACCCACACCGTCCTTCATCAGTCATCGACCCAGAATGGCCACGCGACCTTTCCAGCCGAAGTAGGTAGATCGGATGCATCGTACATGGACTAGAGAGGCTGATGGAGTGTTCCAGCACTGCAAGACGCACGCACGACGTCGCAGAGGCCGAGGAATCGAGACCACGCCTGCTGGTACCAGTAGGGGTGACTGATCATGTTAGAACCACCCAAGCGTAACAGACACTTATCGTGTATATGCACGGACACGGAAATTACTTAGTAGTATTTATGGAAACCTACTAATAGTTATTGTCTTGTCCGTTGATTCACCTATTTTATTTTGGTCGTACAATGAAAGAAGAGTACATGCAAGTGCTGAATCAATGCAGGATCCCGCCATCAACATCCTTGGCTTTTGATCCACATACATACCCTTGGCGACCTATACACGAAGGCACCTCCATCACCATCCCACGGTGACGAGGACCAACCGGTCCTGAATGCATTAATTTGTGACAAAACCGAGCAATATGGTACTACAGAAAGCTGAGAGAGGGATGCTTGGGCAACTTTAAGTCAAGGGGGCTATATCTCTAAAGATGTCCAAGTCCGCAGCAAATGTTTAAAAATAACTATCAGGGGCGTCGTGCCAGTCATGAAGTTTTGAAGATCAGATGATGCAGCTACGTCCCGGTGCAGTCTAAGCATGGAGAAACAGTCTTTCGTACACCGAGAAACAAGGTCACACCGCTTTTCAGACCCCATCGAATTTGATCTCACTTCCACATTTATTCTCGCCACCCATAGGAGTCATCCGATTCATCGACGCGCGTTGACCATTCTCGACCCTGCTATCGGTCAATGTCGTGATGTTGACTTGCATTCTGTTCCTTCGCTCCAGACCGTTGCCAGTGGACGTATATCCGAGTGAGAGGAAATTCGACGGCTGGCTCGCCCGATTGGCTAACCCGACACGGATAATGACCAGGTAAAACGTGATGGAGATAATGGGTGTGACCTGGACAATCAGCGACAACATTTAAATTTTCAGGGGGACTATTCTCATTAGCGAGCGAGGGGATGACGTGCTGACCATGTCTAGAATCACGTACTGGCCGTTGGATTCGTTTAAAAAGCAAGTCAGCGCCGCAAGAAGGGTGACAGAGTAAATCACTCCAGAATCGATGACGATGTGTAGAAGGGGCCGCAGTTGGGACTTTCGGTGACCACACAGCCTCGCGGTCGTCCGGTCGACAGACCAGATACGATAAGCCAGCAGAACTAGCAAGGGGAGAATGAAGTTCAGAAGCTCTCTTCGACACACATCAAATACGCGAGCACGTACGGGTCGTCAATAGGTTTGTGGTCAACGTCGATGCGTAAAACGACATGATCCATTTGGAGAGGATCCCACCAAAAACCTCGTTTTGCGTCACATGCGATGCAGTATATGGACTTCCGATTCCAGTTACTTCTCGGAAATGCCATCAGTGATTCCAGTCACCCCCGAAAACACGCGGCACACGTACCACCAACGGCACACCAAAGTAACACAGGCAAAATCATGACCAGTTTAGATTGCCATACAGCATAACAACGGTAAAGCTGTCAACACAGTTAGCTAATGAAGTTCGTCGAGAGAGAAAACAAGGCTTACGATGACGCCGTCCCCTATCAGCGTCTGTGCAGTATACACGTAGTTCTTGTACACGAACGTCCATTGCGACACGTTTGAGAAATATCCGATCGGACCTCCTGGGTAGGTGTCTCGGAACAATATCAAACCCTCCATGATCCTTATAACATCGATCACGAAGTGCTATGTATCCCCCAAAAAATCAATCTCTGTCCGATGCCAATACTTATCCAGGAATACGAAAAGAAACACGCACCACTGTGCTAAACAACAACAACAAGCATGCCACCGTAAGCATTCTACGGTTCACTTGGTAAGAGTGCGTTCGAGACCGCAGTACACTAATCGTTAATCCGAACATGAACAACGAGAAACCTTAGCCACACAGACTGTTCAGCGTTCTTTGCCTACGATTTGGTCGTTAACGGGTCATACCATACAAGAACCCTTCCAGTAGCACTGACAGGAGCTCTGCCTTGTCGAGAGGGATGTCGTTGGTAGTCATAGTTCAGAACATGCACTAGCAGGACACCGAAGCGAATACGCAAGCTCGATGACAAGAGAAGAAAAGAAGGGGTGGTAAGGCACAGAAAAAGGAGGGGACAACACCCTTCTAACAGGGCTTTTCACCCTTGTGTATCTGAAACATCGAATACTCGGCAAACCTCGATAACCAAGGCTGATCCGAGAACACCTGTCAACACCCCGCTGTCAAGCCTGTACCCAACCACATGCATCTTGCATTTTAAAATACATCAACTCACGTGGTAGACGTGTCCTAGTGTACGCGACGCGAGTTCTACATGGGTGACGCGCTGCGCAAAAACTGCGACGTTGGCCCGTTCAGCAGCTGCAAAACGACTGTAACTAATACGAAACAAGCGCCGCTCGGTCGGAGTTTAATGGCGTATGGTTGGGAACAAGCATGCCCATCGGTGGAGACGGCGGCTGAATCGCATCGGTAGCCCGGGTGCATATTCTGTGGCCGCATCAGAGGGTTTTCGGGGGAGTTTGAGTTTGATAACAGGCATTGTGAAACGTGAGTAGACTGACTTTCCCAAACACTACCGCCCACTTATACCACTCGAAGCCTCAATCATTGGCCAGATGCAGCTCCATGGGCTACGACCGAGTTCGCTGAACGAAAGGTGGCTCTTCTGAAGACCTTATTCAAAATTTCTGACTCACTCTGCTAGAATTTTGGGACAGTACAGAGGAGGCATTCTGAGATAGCTTGACACTTATTGGTCCGTTCGAAGGTCGTGGTAATTATGCACGACGCACGACGCCAACCCACAAAACATCTCCAACCTACCATTAAAGGGTACGGTTATACTAGCAGGTACAGCTTATGCACACTGTACTCCGTTTGCCAAGATCCGCAGTATCACCCATACGCGTGCGATTCCCTACCCGGTGGTGTGGAGGAATGAGAGGGTGTGTATGATGCAGTTGAGTCGTTGAGTAGGATGATAGGTTGTTGGCTTTGTCTTTCAGCTTGCCAGGTAGCCAGGCTCTTTGTTCGTCGAAGTGGGGGCTTGGGATAGAAAATTGTTTTGGGGCTGTTATGTAACACAAGAAAACTTGTGACAACTTGATATTCATAATATTTTCGTCATGTCATGGACAGAACGAACCTACTAGTCCCGGGCGTGCGCTAAGGGCTCGCTCTCATTATCGGTCCGAAATTTACCAATTTTGACTCCTTCAAGGTCTGCCTGTGGGGAACGAAAGCGAAACACACAATACCGCTGTTGAGACGTTGAAGGAAGTATCGATGACATGTTGTGCGATATGCGATATAGCAGTACTAGAAAAAGCGACAACATGGATGCTTACATAACTTGAAGTCAAGGGGTATCGATCGTACTAAGTATCTCTAATAGCATCCAAGGCCACCGCAAATTTTCAAAACAACAACCAGGGTTATCGCGCCAGTCATAAATAATCAAATGCAGTTACTACCAGACATGCCACGTGCCACGTATCATAGGCAGTCTGGGCTTGGAGAAATGGTCCGTCTGTGTACATTGGCAAACGAGGTCACACCGCTTCTCCGGCGTCGTCACTGAATTCGAACTCGCTCCGAAGTTTGTTCTCGCCACCCATAGGAGTGATCCAATTCATCGATGAGGGTTCATTATCCTCGACCCTGCTATTGCTCGATGTCGTAATATGGACTTGTAATCTGCTCCTTCGGTCCGGACTGTTGCTGGTGAGTGGCAAACTCTCGGGCTTCTGGTTCGCCTGGTTAGCTAACCCGACACGGATAATGACCAGGTAAAACGTGATGGAGATAATGGGTGTGATCTGGGCAGTCAGCAATAACGTTTAATATTTCAGTGGGGCTATTCTCATTAGCGAGAGAGGGCACAATGTGCTGACCATGTCTAGCATCATATATTGGCCGTTGGATTTGCTCACGAAGCAAATCAGCGCCGCAGAAAGGGTGACGGAGTAAATCACCCCGGAATCGAGAATGATGTGCAGAACGGTCCGCATTTGGGACGTTCGGTAGCCATACGGCCTCACAGCTGTCCGGTCGACAGACCAGATACGGTAAGCCAACAGAACTAGCAAGGGGAGAATGAAATTCAGAAGCTCTCTTCGACATACATGAAAAAAAAAACAAGTACGTACAGGTCGTCAATAGGTTGGTCACCAACGTCGATACGAAAAACGACATGATCCATTTGGAGAGGTACCCATCAAAAACCTCGTTTTGCGTCACATGCGATGCAGTATACGGACTTCCGATTCCAGTTACTTCTCGGAAATGCCATCAGTGATTCCAGTCACCCCCGAAAACACGCGGCACACGTACCACCAACGGCACACCAAAGTAACACAGGCAAAACCATGACCAGTTTAGATTGCCATACAGCATAACAACGGTAAAGCTGTCAACACAGTTAGCTAATGAAGTTCGTCAAGAGAGAAAACAAGACTTACGATGACGCCGTCCCCTATCAGCGTCTGTGCAGTATACACGCAGTTCTTGTACACGAACGTCCATTGCGACACGGTTGAGAAATATCCGATCGGACCTCCTGGGTAGGTGTCTCGGAACAATATCAAACCCTCCATGATCCTTATGATATCGATCACGTAGTGCTATGGACCCCCAAAGAAATCAATCTGTGTCCGATGCCAATACTTATCCAGGATACGAAAAGAAACACGCACCACTGTGCTAAACAACAACAACAAGCATGCTACCGTAAGCATTCGACGGTTCACTTGGTGAGTGTGCGTTCGAGACCGCAGTACACTAATCGTTAATCCGAACATGAACAACGAGAAACCTTAGCCACACAGACTGTTCAGCGTTCTTTGCCTACGATTTGGTCGTTAACGGGTCTTACCATACAAGAACCCTTCCAGTAGCACTGACAGGAGCTCTGCCTTGTCGAGAGGGATGTCGTTGGTAGTCATAGTTCAGAACATGCACTAGCAGGACACCGAAGCGAATACGCAAGTTCGATAACAAGAGAATAAAGGAAGGGGTGGCTAGCAAGGGGCCCCCAAGTTGAAGTTGAAGGGGGAGCTTGGAAAAAGGAGGGGACAACACCCCTTCTAACTGGGCTTTTCACCCTTGTGTATCCGAAACAGCCCGATGATCGCAGGAATACTCGGAAAACCTCGATAATCAAGGATGAGCGCTGATCGCCGATCCGAGAACACCTGTCAATACCCCGCTGTCACCTTGTACCCATCCACATGCATCTTGCATTTTAAAATACATCAACTCACGTGGTAGACGTGTCCTAGTGTACGCAACGCGAGTTCTACATGGATGGCGCGCCGCGCAAAAACTGCGATTAGTGTTCAACGCGTTGGCCCGTTCCGCGGCTGCAGGATAAACCGTTTAGACTGCAGAAATCCATCATAGACACTGATCTGCAAAGCGAGTACAACGAAACAAGCGCCGCCGCCCGGTCGGAGTTTAATGGCGCATCCTGGGAACAAGCATGCTGATTGGTGGAGATGGCGGCTGATCACATGGGTGCAACTGCGGTAGCTTCGATAGCATCACGTCGGATATCTTGGAGATGATTCTCACGGAATCATCTCTGTCACGAGCCCACATGATACATGACGATGGTCAAGGTAAATCTACAAACATTCCTGAGAGATAATATGATATTACCATTTCACATCGGGAGATAAAAACACTGACCACGGCCTGATGATTGTGTCGAAGACCATAAATTGGCATCAGTTCCGTGTGCCAGAGCCTATGACGGATACCTCTCATTCCATTGTTGTGCAGCGGACTGAAGAAGAAACAATCAAGGAAAAGGAAAAGACGCACCGGCAGCCTCGATATCGGATCATGCTGAGTTAGAACAACAAGTTACAATACCATCGTTTACACGATCGCAAGTAAAATGAAACCCAACGTGAATGTGTCTTGCACGAGAACTATGTTGGTAGAAAGGGAAATTGCGGTGGTGAAGTTGTCAGCGCGAACAACGAGGTATCATGATGGGTCTCCGAGTCACACATCGGAATCTCAATCTTTTCGGCGTGGCTTGTCACGACGGCACGATGACAATTTGTGCAATATGGTACTACAGAAAGTTAAGAAAGAGCGACAACAGGGACATTGTGGCATATTTAAGTCAGGGGGTTAGATCGCTAACAGCATCCAAGTCCGCGGCATTTAAAAAAAAATAACCGGCAGGTGCGTCGTGCCAGTCATGAAGATGCAGTTGCTACGAGATATGTCCCCTGCCACGCATCAAAGGTAGTCTAGGCACGGAGAAACGGCCCATCTTTGTACACCGAGAAACAAGGTCACACCGCTTCTTCGACCCCGTCGAACTTGATCTCACCCCAAGGTTTGCTCTCGAGCCGTCGGATTCATTGGTAAGTGTTGACCATTTTCGACCTTGCTCTCGGTCAATGTCATGATGTGGACTTACACTCCACTCCTTCGGTCTGCACTGAAACTCTCAGACTCAGGCTGTTGCTGGTAGGCGTACATCGGAGCGGTGAACATCGTCGTCGGCTGGTTCGCCCGATTAGCCAACCCGACACGGATGATGACCATGTAAAATGTGATGGAGATGATGGGCGTGACCTGGGCAGTCAGCGACAACATCTACATTGTCAGTGGGACTGTGCTCATTAGCGAGCGAGAGAATGGTGGGCTGACCGTGTCTAGAATCACATATTGGCCGTTGGATTCATTTACGAAGCAAGTCAGCGCGGCAAAAAGTGTGACGGAGTAAATTACCCCGGCATCGATGATGATGTGTAGAAGGGGCCGGAGCGAAGACTTTCGGTGGCCACACAACCTCGCAGTTGCCCTGTCGACAGACCAGATACGGTAAGCCAAGAGAACTGGCGAGGGAGAATGGAGTTCAGGAGCGCTTCTCGACAAACATCAAATACGCGAGCACGTACGGGTCGTCAATAGGTTTGTGGTCAACGTCGATGCATAAAACGACGTGATCCATTTAGAGAGGCTCCCACCAAAGACCTCGTTTTGCGCCACATGCGATGCAGTATACGGACTTCCAATTCCAGTTACTTCTCGGAAATGCCATTAGTGATTCCAGTGAACCCCAAAAATCCGGCACACGTACCACCAACGGCACACCAAAGTAACGCAGGTAAAATCATGACCAGGTTAGATTGCCATACTGCATAGCATCGGTAAAGCTGTCAAACAGTTGGCTGATGAGATTCATCTCGAGACAACAGTGAGGCTTACGATGACGCCGTCTCCTATGAGTGTCTGTGCAGTGTGCACGTAGTTCTTGTACACGAACGTCCATTGCGACGGGTTTGAAAAATATCCAATCGGACCTCCTGGGTAGGTATCTCGGAACAATATCAGACCCTCGATGATCCTTATGATGTCAATCACAATGTGCTATTTCCCAGGGAGTCGGTCTGTGTCTCATGGTTACCGAGGAAAACGACAAGAAACACTCACCGCCGTGCTAAACAGCAACAACAAGCACGCTACTATAAGCATCCTACGGTTCGCTGCATGACTGGACCGTCGAGGCCACAGTACACAGATCGTTCCTCCGAA